>JAAQRG010111447.1:0-10115 GCA_011634625.1 Babylonia areolata | reverse complement strand
TTCTTTAGTTTAACGTCTTTTCACTGTTAAGTGGTATTTGATGAGGAAAATGAAGTGTGTGTGTGCGTGCACATGGGCGTGCGGGATGGGGTTGGGGGTGCAGTGGAAAGAGGTGGTGGGTTGACTGAGACAGGGAAAGAGGTGGTGGGTTGACTGAGACAGGGAAAGAGGTGGTGGGTTGAAAGAGGTGGTGGGTTGACTGAGACAGGGAAAGAGGTGGTGGGTTGACTGGGACAGGGAAAGAGGTGGTGGGTTGACTGAGACAGGGAAAGAGACATCCAAAGTGGCAGAGGTTAAAAGGAACAGCTGTGAAAGATTGGACTGAGAGTAAAGTATAACTACCTCAAAACATGACCAATCATAGGTAGATACCAATCATACTTTGATTCAAACATTCATTCATTTGTCAGAGTAATATGTAGTTACTCAAAACATCTTCTATGGACAAGGTAATATGTTTTCAGTGGAAACTGGTCAGATAGTTTTTTTTAAAGATCAGTTGTCTTGTTCTTGGACACTCAACAAGTATTGATAGAAATTTACTTCTTCTTACCATGAACACTGTATGTTTTTGCAATATTTTGTACAAATGGCATTTAAACGAAATTGATAAATTAAACTGATGATTGGTCTTGACTGGGAGACAGATAAATTATTCCAGAAAGCCATGGGGTTGGTCAGTGTTGATGCCTTTATACAATAATGCTAATACTGGCTGTCTGAATCTTGGGATTGCTCAGTGTTAATGCCTTTATACAATAATGCTAATACTGGCTGTCTTAATCTTTTAGCCTGCTTTCAAGTTGATCACACACACACCAAAAAAAAAAAAAAAAAAAAAAAAAAATCAGGAAAAACAAAACTGATAGAGCATTGGTTTCACGAAGTCTGTAGTGCTATCAAACTAAGGAATACATACACTCTCTGAATGTAAACAGGTGACAGTGGCTATTGAAGAAGTGTGTTAGGGTTGGTGATAATTATATTTCAGTGGTATATCTACTTACTGTAAACTGTATGTTAAAGATGCAGAAAGTTTGTTATTAGCATATTTCTCATCATTTTTTTACAGCATATTTTTTTATGAATTTAAGAGAAAGCATTACATTAAACATATGTTAATTTGTAAAACTTAGAGCAGCATTTCCAGTCTGTCATCAACACAGTATGAAACCCATTGTCTCTGTTGCTTTGGATGTGCACATCAGTTCAGTGGAACATGGTGCCATTTTTTGACAGAAGAGGATCATCCACACTGACAGACAGACAGACAGACAGACAGACAGATGCTCACAGTGTACACATTACCATTCACAGAAATGACGTGAAAGAAAATCCTTGTTAGTCACAGAAACAAACTGTGTGCGTGGAAAAGTTGATAGATAATAAATGAAGAAATGTAAAAGTGGGGAACAGGTGGTTTTGGACATCTTTTGACACAGTCAGTGCGCGGGTTCCTTGTAGCTGAGGGTGCTGTGCTGTGTGTGGTGTTTGTCAAAGCTGCCATGACTGGGTGTGTTATGGTGTGTATGTGTGTGTGTGCGCGTGTGCGCGCGTGCGTGTGCATGTGCGTGTGTGTGTGTGTGTGTGTGTGTGAGTGCATGTGTGTTGGCTTTCCTGTGTGTTTTTGTGTGATCTGTTTGATTTAGATCCTTCGTGGGTGTGTGTGTGTGTGTATGTGTGCGCGCGTGTACATGTGCATGTGCGCATGCATGCTTGCGTGTGTGCATGTGTGTTGGCTTTCCTGTGTGTTTCTTTGTGATCTGGGTGATTTAAAATTGTTTTGCAGTGAAATGTTCTAACTTCATGGAGTTGTTTTGGGTTGTTTTGGGTTTAAGCATTTTAGTAAGATGTGTCTGTGTTTATTCACACAATTCTCTGTGTGTGTGTGTGTGTGTGTGTGTGTGTGTGTGTGTGTGTGTGTGTGTGTGTGTGTGTGTGTGCTGTTGCCTTTACATTTTAGAGGATTGTGGATGTTGGAACAAAGCATGTTACTAACAATTCTGCCAAAAACGTTTGTGTTTTGATGAAAGAGTTTGTATGTATGTATGTGGAATGTGTATTGCTGATTTATTATGACAATGACTGAGGAGAATATATACATGTATATGTGTGTGTGTTGTGCAATGATAAGATGCTATACTGAAGTACTATGATTATTACTGAGGAGAATGTATGTGTGTGAGGATAAGATGCTATGCTGATCTATTATGATTTTAAATAGAGAATGTATATGTGTGATTGTAAGACACTGTATTGATTAATCATGTTTATGACTGAGAATATATGTGTGTGATGACTATACTGATGCACAGTGATTATAACTGGGGAGAATATATGTGTGTGATGACTATACTGATGCACAGTGATTATAACTGGGGAGAATATATGTGTGTGTGTGATGGCAAAATGCTACACTGAATCTGATATATTATGAATAAAATGGAGAGTACATGTATGTAATAGCAAGATGCTATATTGATGTATTATTTTTATAACTAAGGAGAATTTATGTGAGTGAATATAAGATAGTTCACTTCTATATTGTGATTGATTATAACAGAGGAGAATGTATGGTAAGCTGTTGACATGTTATCATTGAAAAGGAGCAAAATGTGTGTTTGCAGTGGTAAGATACCACACTGATGCATAATGATGTTGACTTTGGAGAATGTATTTGTGCAATGGAAGGACGCGAAACTGAGATATCGTAACTGAGGAAAAATATACATGTGCAATCATACAATACTACACTGATGTTCTTGGTTTTAGCAGAGGAGTAATACATGTGTGTGATGACAAGATGCTAAATTGATGTTTTGCTATGATGACTGAGGAATGACTGTATGTGTGTGATGACAAAGTTGTACACCGTTGTGTCATGATAAAAGCAGAGAAAAATGTGTGTGCGACAAGATGCGGAGAAGATGAAGGCAAGTCAGGAGAGGAACCAGCAGGCCAGTGGGGGAGAGGGGGCTGGAGAGGGAGCCGGAGAGGGAGCAGGGGCAGTGGGCGATGGGGAGATCCCGCAGTCTGCTTCTGTTGATGACTCCATGCTGGTGGGACCAAGTGAGTGTGTGTGTGTGTGAGTGTGTGTGTGTGCATGCGCCATACTGCACCACACTGTGGTGGATTGTTTGAGTCACTTTTCTGGTTTGATCTGCATGGTCAGTCAGTTTTCTGTGAGGATGAACTGATATTTTGTCACCCAAATGATGCCTGTTTGACTGCATGATCCACTTATATGCATGCATTCCTTTATTCAGTTAGCATCATTCAACTGGTGACCAGTGTTGACCAGTGATGAGGTTTGAGGCCCTGTTTCAGCTTGTGACCAGTGTTGACCAGTGATGAGGTTTGAGGCCCTGTTTCAGCACGGTGATGTGTCCTTGGGAAAGGCTCTTTACTTTTTTCCTCACTCCTCTCAGTGTGACTGGGTCCCTGACTTTGGTTGGGGAAGGTTTGAGCAGTGGAAGGAGAAGTTGGGCCCTGCCTTCCTGTGCCAAGCAGTAGACACAGTGGATAGGAATTCACTGCCTTCCTGTGCCAAGCAGTACACACACTGGATAGGAATTCACTGCCTTCCTGTGCCAAGCAGTACACACAGTGGATAGGAATTCACTGCCTTCCTGTGCCAAGCAGTAGACACAGTGGATAGGAATTCACTGCCTTCCTGTGCCAAGCAGTAGACACAGTGGATAGGAATTCACTGCCGTTCTTTGCCAAGCAGTAGACACAGTGGATAGGAATTCACTGCCGTTCTTTGCCAAGCAGTACACACACTGGATAGGAATTCACTGCCTTCCTGTGCCAAGCAGTACACACACTGGATAGGAATTCACTGCCTTACTGTGCCAAGCAGTACACACACTGGATAGGAATTCACTGCCTTCCTCAGACACCTAAAGGAAGGCCCTGGCCATGGAGTACATGTGCAACCAGTACCCCCAGGAAGACTGGACCCATGTCTTTACAGATGGCTCCGCCACAGAAGCAACGAGGGATGGTGGAGCTGGAATCTTCCTCCGATACAAAGACGGAGATAAAGAAATTGCAATCCCAACAGGAAAATACTCCACCAACTTCTGAGCCGAGCGAGAAGCCCTCTGTGAGGCAGCCACAACAGTCTCACAGGACTCCACAAGAACAACAGGGCAGGTGGTGGTGTTCTCAGATGCTCTCTCTGTGCTCCAAGCCCTCAAGAACTCCCGCTGCAAAGAACAGAACCATCTCAATTCAGCTCTTGTTGCCCTGAGTGCCAGTGGAGAAAGTGGTGATACAATGGGTACCAGCACACTGTGTCATCAGAGGCAACGAAAAAGCGGACATTATGGCAAAAGACGGTGCACAGAAGGAGCAGGCCAACAAACTGGTGTCATACAATGAAATCAAGACAATCATCAAGGCACAGCAAGGGATAAAGTGGTGCCGCCAGCGCCCCAAATACAACCCAGAAGACAGATACCATTTGCTGGAACGACGGGAACAGGTCCAGATCTTCGCCTGAGGACTGGACACAACTGCCTGCTCCACCACATGCACACAAAATTTGGCATTAGACAGAGTGAAGAGTGCCCTTGTGGTGAGGGACCAATGACAACCGACCACATCCTTCAAGACTGTAGGACACATGCAGCATCCAGGAGGAAGTACTGGCCAACACCGACAGCAGTGGAAGCCAAACTGTACGGCACCCTGGAGGAGCTGCAATGGACGGCAGCCTTCACCAAGGACACTGGGCTGCTCATTTAACGGGAGGCAAACGAAGAAGAAGAAGAAGACTGCCTTCCTGTGCCAAGCAGTAGACACAGTGGATAGGAATTCACTGCCTTCCTTTGCCAAGCAGTACACACACTGGTTAGGAATTCACTGCCTTCCTGTGCCAAGCAGTAGACACACTGGATAGGAATTCACTGCCTTCCTGTGCCAAGCAGTAGACACAGTGGATAGGAATTCACTGCCTTCCTGTGCCAAGCAGTACACACACTGGATAGGAATTCACTGCCTTCCTTTGCCAAGCAGTAGACACACTGGATAGGAATTCACTGCCTTCCTATGCCAAGCAGTCGACACAGTGGATAGGAATTCACTGCCTTCCTGTGCCAAACAGTAGACACAGTGGATAGGAATTCACTGCCTTCCTTTGCCAAGCAGTAGACACACTGAATAGGAATTCACTGCCTTCCTGTGCCAAGCAGTACACACAGTGGATAGGAATTCACTGCCTTCCTGTGCCAAGCAGTAGACACAGTGGATAGGAATTCACTGCCTTCCTGTGCCAAGCAGTAGACACAGTGGATAGGAACTGACTGTCTTGGTGGGTGTAAAAGGGTATGGGTCTTTAAACCTTTAACCTTTAACCTAACTGGTGTGAAGGGGAATGATGTGTTGCTTCCAGAGGATGAAGAAGAGAAAGCAGGAGGAGACACAGAAGGTACAGAGCAGTGATTCTTGTGACTGTGGTCAGTGATTGTGGGGCTTGCCTTGCTTGTGGATGTTGTGGTTATCTTTTGGGAGGGACACTTATCAAGACTGAAATTCTCCCAGCCTGAAGTGTTCTTTGTTTTTTGGGGAAGGGGTGGTAATGAGAGGGAGGGGAGTGGGCCATTGTTTCCTGTTTTCATTAACTTCTGCTTCCTGATGTGAGGCTTAATTGTGTATGTTGTTAGAAGTGTGTTTTATATTTTGTTTCTGTTTATTTTTCTTTCTTAATTTTAGTTGCTTCTTTCAGGATTTACTTTCTGTTCTTTTCAACTTTTGCTTCATTTTGTTTCGATTGTCTCTTGACTTATTTTCTTGTTTCAAATTCTGCTATTTTTTTTACGTAATGTAGGAAAGTGTTTTTTTGTTCTGGGTTCTTTTTGGTTTTTAGTGCATGACATTTGAGGTTGGCAGCATTGTCATAGTGTGTGCATGAAGTGATCCTGAGTGCAAGGAACGGGAAAGTGTGACACTGAGTGTTGTGTGTCCTGCGCTTGTGTACTGGACTGCAGGATAGCTGGTGAAAAGTGTTTTGTGCTTATGATTGTTATCCTGGTTTTGGTGTGAGGATTTATTTGGAGGTTGGGGGAGGGTGATTATGTGATTCTCCTTTGGTTGGTAGACTGTTACAGCCATGAATAGATATATGTTGACCATCACTCACATCAGTGTGAATGTGCTCAGGGAATGGAACGTCTTTGTAGAATTTGTACTGACGTTCCTTCTTAGAATGCAAAGAAGTGCAAAATAACGTCAGCTGCAACTTCATGTTAGTTTAAAAGAAAAAGAAAGAAGAAAAGTATTGATATTTTCTCCAGCTATTGTCTGGAGAATCCTGGTGGATTACTTCCCTTGTTTTGGGTGAGCTGACACACAGAGTCTTGAAGTAGTGGGATATATCGTGTTGTGTTCTGTCAGTGAGTGGATTGTCATTTTCCTCAGTGGCAGTTGGAATGCAGTGCAGAAATATGTGGTGATTCTTGTTTCATTGTCAGCAGTAGTTTATTCTGTCGTTTATGAGCAACAAAGTCTTCAGCATCATATGTCCAGCACTGTTTCTTGGTGTATCACAGGCAAACCCAGTAAACAAAAGCAATCCTTGACCTCCTTAGCCAGTGGTTTGTGCACCAGTCCTGAACCGTGTGAAAGAAAAGGAAAAAGAAGAAGAAACTGAAACACCACTGTGTTCCTCTTCAGCCGTGAATCATACCCATAACTTGTTTCTTATCACATGAAGTTTGTGATAAAAGCATGAACTAGCAGGATGTCCTGTGATTCTTCACAATAATCTTACTCACCAGTACCAACTGTTTGTGACTCGTTTTGTGTGAGAGGGAAAGAAAAACGATCATCATAGATATACCAGAATTCATTGCAAAGAGTGTTCGACTTACATATTGACAGTGCGCTTTTGAAATATACATCTGAAGTTAATGTTAGATCTGAGCAATACCGTTAAAACTGAACATTGTAAAATTCATTTCAAAGAATTTAGTCTTACATATCTGTAGTGCTCTTCCTGAATCAGACCTGATCATTCTTTCTTGAACGCTTTGACAGTTTTTCTGATTCTTCTTTTCTTTCTATCTTTATTAATTATTTTCATTACCTTGAATGTTGAAGCTTGTTGTTGGTAATGGTTTGGGTTTTGTTGTGTTTCATCATGTTGTGTTCACCTGTCCTGATAGGGTTGACGACAAACATCTGTTCTAGTCAATATTGGGAAACTTTATTTCATTGATAAATATTTGGAAACTTTTTTTTTTTTTTTACATGTTGAAAATAATATTTGTATCAAACAGCTCAGAGTGATGTGTTTGCTTTAAATTCTTTGAGCTACTGTGTGATTGAATATTGTCTGCCTTGTGTTGACTTCAGAATTGAATAAGGTTTTCGTAGGATGGAAATGGATTGGGTAGTAGCGAGGGATTTGGTTGCTTCTTTTAATGATTTTTTCAAAGTTACTGTGTTTGAAAGAGATCATTTGTCAGTTTCTGAATTGAAAAATCTTAGTCTGTGAATTGGTTAATTTTTTGCTTTATCACTGCTTGTTTTATCATCATTTTCTCATACTCATGGGTATTTTAGCACTCAGGTTCATCCAGAAGAAAATGGGAGAGAGAGCGAGAGCGAGCGAGAGCGTGCTAGAGAGTACTAGGTGTAAGGTGGGAGGCAGAGAAAAAGAGGGCTGGCTGAGTGTTTTCTGTCTCAGTGTGTTGAACTGGAGAATACAGCAATGACTTGGCTACAGACCTGCCCAGATTTCACTGATTATTATGACAGAACTACTAATGATGGAATGAATGTGTACTATAAATCAAAAGCATTTTTGTAGTGTGTTGGATGTGTGAGGCATTGTTCTTCAGTTTATCATCTTTCCACTGAAAATGGTATAAGAAGGTGTGTGATACGTGAGATGTGTCACTTTCAGATGTGTGATGTGAAAGTATGTTGTTTGTGGAATACACAGGGCTTATGTGTAAGGTTTGAATGATACTCAAAGGTGCACTTTGCTTCAGTTGAGATATGTAGTGATGTGTGTAGATGTGTAGGGGTGAAGAGGTATGTCGTAGTAATGGATGAATGTATAAAATCTTTGCACTCAGCTCTTTCAAGTCTGGCCCTAAAACCTACCTCTTTCCAAAACTGTTGTTAATATTGTTATTGTACAGAAGGCACAGTGTGTGATGACGTGTTTGTGCACTGTGTTGTTGAACACAACCAGGCGGGATGTGACAAAACAGCAGGGGCATGGTGTGTTAGTGGGGATGGAAATTCACACAGTGTTTGTGAGATGGGTGCCATGTGAAAGCATGTAATGTGACGTCACGTTATGTGTGAGATGCAGCATGAACAATGAAGGTGTTTTTATCATAATGTATAAAGAACTGTGACAAATGAATATTTGTGTTGTGTGAAATTTTGTGAAATACAAAAGTGTGTAATGTGTGAGGATTGCCCTGTGTAAGGTGCTTGATAAGAGAGCATGTAGTTTGTGTAATGTGTGAGGATTGCCCTGTGTAAGGTGCTTGATAAGAGAGCATGTAGTTTGTGTGATGTGTGTGACAGATATCAGGTTGTTTAGGTGTGGAACGCTTGTGGACATGTTTTGTGAGACTTGATGATATATGTAGCATGTCAGGTATATCATGTATGAGGTGTGTTGTGTAAGGCGTGTTAAGTAAGCACATTCTGTGAGGTATGACTGTATATGTCACCTGGTGAGTGAAGGTGTGTAGGCAGCAGGTGAGAGATGTGTTTGGCTGTGTGGCAGATCTGGCCCAGCCAGTCATTCAGGGTGCTGATGGACTGCCGCAGATACAGCAGGTCAGTTTTCACCTCACCTGCCATCTGTCCCTTTACCTCCATGCTGCTTAACACACCAACCAACCAAATGAACAACCAACCAACCCACCCACCATTCAGCCCACCAGCCAACTAACCCATCCACCCACCCACAAACGCATGCACACACACACACACACACAGACACACACACACACACACACACACACACACACACAATTCCTCCTCCAGAAGTCCCCCTCCCGCACACACATACACTCCAAACCTGCCCCAGCCACACATAGTATTATTCCTTCTGTTCATCACTGTCTCAGTCTCTATAACCCACAGTCAGCATCATCAGACGAACATGGAGATTTGTCAGATGAACATGTGTAGATTTTTGTCAGATGAACACGTGGAGATTTTGTCAGATAAACATGTGGGGATTTATCAGATGAACATGGAGATTTCATCAGATGAATGTATGGATATTTTGTGGGATAGATGTATAAATTTGTCAGATGAACTTGTGGAGATTTGTCGGTTGGATGTGTGGAGATTTAGTCAGATCAATGTGTTGTGATTTGTCATATGAACTTGTGGAGATTTAGTCAGATCAATGTGTTGTGATTTGTCATATGAACTTGTGGAGATTTAGTCAGATCAATGTGTTGTGATTTGTCATATGAACTTGTGGAGATTTAGTCAGATCAATGTGTTGTGATTTGTCATATGAACTTGTGGAGATTTAGTCAGATCAATGTGTTGTGATTTGTCATATGAACTTGTGGAGATTTAGTCAGATCAATGTGTTGTGATTTGTCATATGAACTTGTGGAGATTTAGTCAGATCAATGTGTTGTGATTTGTCATATGAACTTGTGGAGATTTAGTCAGATCAATGTGTTGTGATTTGTCATATGAACTTGTGGAGATTTAGTCAGATCAATGTGTTGTGATTTGTCATATGAACTTGTGGAGATTTAGTCAGATCAATGTGTTGTGATTTGTCATATGAACTTGTGGAGATTTAGTCAGATCAATGTGTTGTGATTTGTCATATGAACTTGTGTGGAGATTTAGTCAGATCAATGTGTTGTGATTTGTCATATGAACTTGTGGAGATTCTCCAATGACCATGTGGAGATTTGCGGACAGGGTGACGTGCAGCTGGCAGGAGTGATGGTGGAGGATGAGGAGGGAGGGGCACAGGGACCCACCACCCCCAGAGCCACCCCCACCCACGTCCCCGTGGCCGTCAAACTGCAGCAGGAGGAGGCCCTGAAAAGGTGGGCTGGGGAAGGAGTTGTTGGAGAGGGGGGATGACAGGTGGGCTGGGGAAGGAG
>JAAQRG010111434.1:0-10098 GCA_011634625.1 Babylonia areolata | reverse complement strand
TTGGGTTCTCATAGCAGAGCCTTCTTTACAGGACACTGTGACCATGTTCAATTGGGTTCTCATAGCAGAGCCTTCTTTACAGGACATTGTGACGTTGTTCAATTGGGTTCTCATAGCAGAGCCTTTTTTAAGGACACTGTAACCATGTTCAGTTGAGCTCTCATAGCAGAACCTTTACAGGACACTGTGACAATATTTAGTTGGGTTCTCATAACAGAGCCTTCTTTACAGGACACTGTGACCATGTTCAGTTGGGTTCTCATAACAGAGCCTTCTTTACAGGACACTGTGACCATGTTAAGCTGGGTTCTCGAAGCAGAACCTTTACAGGACACTGTGACAATATTTAGTTGGGTTCTCATAGCAGAGCCTTCTTTACAGGACACTGTGACCATGTTCAGTTGGGTTCTCATAGCAGAGCCTTCTTTACAGGACACTGTGACCATGTTCAATTGGGTTCTCATAGCAGAGCCTTCTTTACAGGACATTGTGACGTTGTTCAATTGGGTTCTCATAGCAGAGCCTTTTTTAAGGACACTGTAACCATGTTCAGTTGAGCTCTCATAGCAGAACCTTTACAGGACACTGTGACAATATTTAGTTGGGTTCTCATAACAGAGCCTTCTTTACAGGACACTGTGACCATGTTCAGTTGGGTTCTCATAACAGAGCCTTCTTTACAGGACACTGTGACCATGTTAAGCTGGGTTCTCGAAGCAGAACCTTTACAGGACACTGTGACAATATTTAGTTGGGTTCTCATAGCAGAGCCTTCTTTACAGGACACTGTGACCATGTTCAGTTGGGTTCTCATAGCAGAGCCTTCTTTACAGGACACTGTGACCATGTTCAATTGGGTTCTCATAGCAGAGCCTTCTTTACAGGACACTGTGACCATGTTCAGTTGGGTTCTCATAGCAGAGCCTTCTTTACAGGACACTGTGACCATATTTAGTTGGGTTCTCATCGCAGAGCCTTTACAGACACTGTGACCATGTTCAATTAAGTTCTCATAACAGAGCCTTCTTTACAGGACACTGTGACCATGTTCAATTGGGTTCTCATAGCAGAGCCTTCTTTACAGGACACTGTGACCATATTTAGTTGGGTTCTCAAAGCAGAGCCTTTACAGGACACTGTGACCATGTTCAGTTGAGTTCTCATAGCAGAACCTTTTCAGGACACTGTGACCATATTTAGTTGGGTTCTCATAGCAGAGCCTTTACAGGACACTGTGACCATGTTCAGTTGGGTTCTCATAGCAGAGCCTTCTTTACAGGACACTGTGACCATGTTCAATTGGGTTCTCATAGCAGAGCCTTCTTTACAGGACATTGTGACCATGTTCAATTGGGTTCTCATAACAGAGCCTTCTTTACAGGACACTGTGGCCATATTTAGTTGGGTTCTCATAGCAGAGCCTTTTTTAAGGACACTGTAACCATGTTCAGTTGAGCTCTCATAGCAGAACCTTTACAGGACACTGTGACCATGTTCAGTTGGGTTCTCATAGCAGAGCCTTCTTTACAGGACACTGTGACCATGTTCAATTGGGTTCTCATAGCAGAGCCTTCTTTACAGGACATTGTGACCATGTTCAATTGGGTTCTCATAACAGAGCCTTCTTTACAGGACACTGTGGCCATATTTAGTTGGGTTCTCATAGCAGAGCCTTTTTTAAGGACACTGTAACCATGTTCAGTTGAGCTCTCATAGCAGAACCTTTACAGGACACTGTGACCATGTTCAGTTGGGTTCTCATAGCAGAGCCTTCTTTACAGGACACTGTGACCATGTTCAATTGGGTTCTCATAGCAGAGCCTTCTTTACAGGACATTGTGACCATGTTCAATTGGGTTCTCATAACAGAGCCTTCTTTACAGGACACTGTGGCCATATTTAGTTGGGTTCTCATAGCAGAGCCTTTTTTAAGGACACTGTAACCATGTTCAGTTGAGCTCTCATAGCAGAACCTTTACAGGACACTGTGACCATGTTCAGTTGGGTTCTCATAGCAGAGCCTTCTTTACAGGACACTGTGACCATGTTCAATTGGGTTCTCATAGCAGAGCCTTCTTTACAGGACATTGTGACCATGTTCAATTGGGTTCTCATAGCAGAGCCTTCTTTACAGGACACTGTGGCCATATTTAGTGGGGTTCTCATAGCAGAGCCTTTTTTTAAGGACACTGTAACCATGTTCAGTTGAGCTCTCATAGCAGAACCTTTACAGGACACTGTGACAATATTTAGTTGGGTTCTCATAACAGAGCCTTCTTTACAGGACACTGTGACCATGTTCAGTTGGGTTCTCATAACAGAGCCTTCTTTACAGGACACTGTGACCATGTTAAGCTGGGTTCTCGAAGCAGAACCTTTACAGGACACTGTGACAATATTTAGTTGGGTTCTCATAGCAGAGCCTTCTTTACAGGACACTGTGACCATGTTCAGTTGGGTTCTCATAGCAGAGCCTTCTTTACAGGACACTGTGACCATGTTCAATTGGGTTCTCATAGCAGAGCCTTCTTTACAGGACATTGTGACCATGTTCAATTGGGTTCTCATAGCAGAGCCTTCTTTACAGGACACTGTGGCCATATTTAGTGGGGTTCTCATAGCAGAGCCTTTTTTTAAGGACACTGTAACCATGTTCAGTTGAGCTCTCATAGCAGAACCTTTACAGGACACTGTGACAATATTTAGTTGGGTTCTCATAACAGAGCCTTCTTTACAGGACACTGTGACCATGTTCAATTGGGTTCTCATAGCAGAGCCTTCTTTACAGGACACTGTGATCATGTTCAGTTGGGTTCTCATAGCAGAGCCTTCTTTACAGGACACTGTCACCATATTTAGTTGGGTTCTCATAGCAGAGCCTTTACAGACACTGTGACCATGTTCAATTGGGTTCTCATAGCAGAGCCTTTACAGGACATGTTCAATTGGGTTCTCATAGCAGATCCTTCTTTACAGAACACTGTCACCATATTTAGTTGGGTTCTCATAGCAGAGCCTTTACAGGACACTGTAACCATGTTCAATTGGGTTCTCATAGCAGAGCCTCCTTTACAGGACACTGTAACCATGTTCAATTGGGTTCTTATAGCGGAGCCTTTACAGGATACTGTGACCATGTTCAATTGGGTTCTCATAGCAGAGCCTCCTTTACAGGACACTGTAACCATGTTCAATTGGGTTCTTATAGCGGAGCCTTTACAGGATACTGTGACCATGTTCAATTGGGTTCTCATAGCAGAGCCTCCTTTACAGGACACTGTAACCATGTTCAATTGGGTTCTTATAGCGGAGCCTTTACAGGATACTGTGACCATGTTCAATTGGGTTCTCATAGCAGAGCCTCCTTTACAGGACACTGTAACCATGTTCAATTGGGTTCTTATAGCGGAGCCTTTACAGGATACTGTGACCATGTTCAATTGGGTTCTCATAGCAGAGCCTCCTTTACAGGACACTGTAACCATGTTCAATTGGGTTCTTATAGCGGAGCCTTTACAGGATACTGTGACCATGTTCAATTGGGTTCTCATAGCAGAGCCTCCTTTACAGGACACTGTAACCATGTTCAATTGGGTTCTTATAGCGGAGCCTTTACAGGATACTGTGACCATGTTCAATTGGGTTCTCATAGCAGAGCCTCCTTTACAGGACACTGTAACCATGTTCAATTGGGTTCTTATAGCGGAGCCTTTACAGGATACTGTGACCATGTTCAATTGGGTTCTCATAGCAGAGCCTTTTTTAAGGATACTGTAACCATGTTCAGTTGAGCTCTCATAGCAGAACCTTTACAGGACACTGTGACAATATTTAGTTGGGTTCTCATAGCAGAGCCCTCTTTACAGGACACTGTGACCATGTTAAGCTGGGTTCTCATAGCAGAGCCTTCTTTACAGGACACTGTGACCATGTTAAGCTGGGTTCTCGAAGCAGAACCTTTACAGGACACCGTGACAATATTTAGTTGGGTTCTCATAGCAGAGGCGTCTTTACAGGACACTGTGACCATGTTAAATTGGGTTCTCATAGCAGAGCCGTCTTTACAGGACACTGTGACCATGTTCAGTTGGGTTCTCATAGCAGAGCCTTCTTTACAGGACACTGTGACCATATTTAGTTGGGTTCTCATAGCAGAGCCTTTACAGACACTGTGACCATGTTCAATTAAGTTCTCATAGCAGAGCCTTCTTTACAGGACACTGTGACCATGTTCAATTGGGTTCTCATAGCAGAGCCTTCTTTACAGGACACTGTGACCATATTTAGTTGGGTTCTCAAAGCAGAACCTTTACAGGACACTGTGACCATGTTCAGTTGGGTTCTCATAGCAGAGCCTTTACAGGACACTGTGACCATGTTCAGTTGGGTTCTCATAGCAGAGCCTTCTTTACAGGACACTGTGACCATGTTCAATTGGGTTCTCATAGCAGAGCCTTCTTTACAGGACATTGTGACCATGTTCAATTGGGTTCTCATAACAGAGCCTTCTTTACAGGACACTGTGGCCATATTTAGTTGGGTTCTCATAGCAGAGCCTTTTTTAAGGACACTGTAACCATGTTCAGTTGAGCTCTCATAGCAGAACCTTTACAGGACACTGTGACCATGTTCAGTTGGGTTCTCATAGCAGAGCCTTCTTTACAGGACACTGTGACCATGTTCAATTGGGTTCTCATAGCAGAGCCTTCACAGGACACTGTGACCATGTTCAGTTGGGTTCTCATAGCAGAACCTTTACAGGACACTGTGACCATGTTAAGCTGGGTTCTCGAAGCAGAGCCTTCTTTAGAGGACACTGTGACCATGTTCAGTTGGGTTCTCATAGCAGAGCCTTCTTTACAGGACACTGTGACCATTTTCAATTGGGTTCTCATAGCAGAGCCTTCACAGGACACTGTGACCATGTTCAGTTGGGTTCTCATAGCAGAACCTTTACAGGACACTGTGACAATATTTAGTTGGGTTCTCATAGCAGAGCCTTCTTTAGAGGACACTGTGACCATGTTAAACTGGGTTCTCGAAGCAGAACCTTCATTACTGGACACTGATGCTTGTCCACACCCGGCAGCTTTCAATATGTTTTGTCTGGCCTGTTGTGCCTTTGTTTTGATTCCTGTGCTTTGTTGCAACACCAAGTCGTCAGTTCTGCTGCCAGAAATGTTCATCCTCAGCTGTTGCAGAATCTTTTGATCTTTGTTTTTGCAAGGTGAGCCAGCAAGTGCATAGGTTTTGCGTGGCTGTGGGACTTGTTCAAAAGCAAAGACTGCCCCCGGCCACCCTCCCAGTTTTTCATTTAACGCTTTTTGTCTGTTGAAACGTTTGCCTTTGTTTTGGCCAGCTTCATTTTGTCTGTTGAAACGTTTGCCTTTGTTTTAGCCAGCTTCATTTTGTCTGTTGAAATGTTTGCAGCTTGAAGGAAAATGGTTTTTGATTCTTGTGAGCGGTGCCTCTACTGTACTGTTTTCCTGCAGTGTCTGTGTGGGATCTTCCACAGGTTTTGCAGTGAGCTTTAGTCACATTTGGAGATGTCTTGGTTGTCAGTCCTTGGATTTTCAAGGGTGGTGTTCTGTTTGTTTATGGTAGTAATTTTGGCCGTTTGTGGAGACGTCTGTGTATCGATGGCTCTGAACTCGATGTGTTGAAGTTAACGGCTCAGTCACAGTCTGCTTCGGTCTTCATCTGGGACGGAAAAAATGTTTTCTTGAGCTGGCAGCCGCTCTTTTGTTTATGACACACTGGATGAGACGATAAACCGAGGTCTCGTGTGCAGCATGCAGTTAGCGTACGTAAAAGAACTAACAGCAACGAAAGGGTTGTTCCTGGCAAAATTCTGTAGAAAATCCACTTCGATAGAAAAACAAATAAAATCGCAGAGAGACAAAAATACAAAAAAATGGGTGGCGCTCTCAGTGTAGCGACGCGCTCTCCCTGGGGAGAGCCGCCCGAATTTCACACAGTGAAATCTGTTTTTGACAAAAAGAAAGGCAAATACAAAATTGATCGATTGAGAGCGTGCCATCCAGCCTGGACCACACGTTCTGTGTTGTACGTATGCAAGTCCGTGCACGGATGTTCGATGTTGTGCCACCAGTCTCGCATAACACGTGGTTCAGAAAGGTATTGAGTGTTGTCCTTTGATGTCTGAGTAAACGCCAGTGCCGTGATGCACGGGAAGTCCCATAGCACAATTCTCACACATTCTTGTTCAACATTTCTTTACCTTTTTTTTCTACTCGTTCTCCACATATCCGACACAAGAGTTCACTCTGGCACAGAGCAAGGTGAATGTGTGTATGACAGACGGTTCCATCATGTCATTTATTATCTTACACCATATCACAAATAACACACTGTATACATCAACAATGGACTCTTCAGTACAAACATTTCGTACTCACAGCGCACATGTACACTTTCTTGAATCACACACACACACACAAAAGCCCGCTCCATGAGAATGGGCAATCGAAGACAACGCTGAACTGAAGATGCAACAAACAAATCGCCATCCTACTACCAGAGGAGGAATCAGAACGCCCTGGTTACTGACCCAGTCCACTGCTCACGGTGTGTCTGAACTGAGGTCAGGGTGTGGTCAAGGTCATGGTCAAGGTCAGTGGCATCTTGCAGCTCAGCGGCAGTGAGACAGAAGTGAGCGGACAGCTGTGTGTCGTGTTTTGTTTGTCTTGTCATGTGTTGTCATGGCTTGTTTTGTCATGCGTTGTCTTGTGTTATCATGTCTTGTTTTGTCGTGTGTTCTCATGTCCTGTTTTGTGCATGTGCTATCATGTCTTGTTTTGTCATGCGTTGTCGTGTGTTGTCATGTCCTGTTTTGTACATGTGCTATCATGTCTTGTTTTGTCACGTGTTGTCAGGTCTCGTGTTGTCATGTCGTGTCTTGTTTTGTCGTGTGTTATCATGCCATGTTTTGTCATGCGTTGTCGTGTGTTGTCATGCCTTGTTTTGTCATGTGTTGTCAAGTCTTGTTTTGTCGTGTGTTGTCATGCCTTGTTTTGTCATGTGTTGTCAAGTCTTGTGTTGTCGTGTGTTGTCATGCCTTGTTTTGTCATGTGTTGTCAAGTCTTGTGTTGTCGTGTGTTGTCAAGTCTTGTGTTGTCGTGTGTTGTCATGCCTTGTTTTGTCATGTGTTGTCATGTCTTGTGTTGTCGTGTGTTGTCAAGTCTTGTGTTGTCGTGTGGTGTCATGCCTTGTTTTGTCATGTGTTGTCAAGTCATGTGTTGTCGTGTGGTGTCATGTCTGGTTTTGTCATGTGTTGTCGTGTCTTGTCATGTCTTGCTTTGTCACGTGTTGCCGTGTCTTGTTTTGTCATGTGTGTTGCCGTGTCTTGCTTTGTCATGTGTTGCCGTGTCTTGTTTTGTCACGTGTTGCCGTGTCTTGTTTTGTCATGTGTTGCCTTGTCTTGTTTTGTCATGTGTTGCCGTGTCTTGCTTTGTCATGTGTTGCCGTGTCTTGTTTTGTCACGTGTTGCCGTGTCTTGTTTTGTCACGTGTTGCCATGTCTTGCTTTGTCATGTGTTGTCGTGTGTTGTATCTTTTTTTGTCATGTGTGTCAGGTCTTGTGTTGTCATGTCGTCTCTTGTTTTGTCGTGCGTTGTCGTGTTTTGTCATGTGTTGTCGTGTCTTGTCATGTTCTGTCATGTGTCTTGTCATATCTTGTTTTCTCCGAACCCAGTGACGCCTTCTTGAGAAACTGAAACTGGAACTTTGCCACTTTCGATTCTTTAAAACCATACCCATGAAGTGTTATCAAAACAGTACAAATGAAATAAACGCGTACACTTATTAGCTTGTGTTCATGTTCATCACCAGCATTCTGAATTTTGTGACCAAGAATACTGCTCAAACTTTACTTTTCGGAACTTTCAGGTGATAATGGCACTCTTCAAGGTAACAGCGTAAACTCGCTTTTGTTCCTTGCGTTTGCAAGTACTTGGCAATGCACTGCAAGGGAAGGCAAGGCAAGGCAAAGCAAGGCAAGCATGAAATATATTTCATGTGACCCCTGGGGGCACTGAAGCATTACACATATATACCTACATGAACATCTTCTATACATGCCATATAAAAAGAGCGATGTCAAAAAGTAGACAAACACAAATAATTTCCCACACAAGCCAGCAAGCAAATACAGATTGACAAGAAACTTTTCCTACGCAATAAACAAAATCATTTTCCTTATCCATACACAAAGTGTTATTGAAAAGAAACAACGTAAAAGACATTCCATCCATGTGTACGACGTCACTTATTTCTGACGTAAAATTTTTTTTAGCCAATTTGGAGATCTACAATCAACTGTGTTTCAGCTCCTGGGACGTTTAGCCGTGAATAACATGGAAAACAAAACCACAGTTTTCACGACGATTGGATGTGTGGACAATTCTGCAAGGGATCTAAATGACACAGAGACTGTTGTTCATAATAGAAACCCCCTGGCCTATGCCCATTTCGTGATTGGAACTTACATACTTGTCTCAAATTCCTTGGTGATTCTAGCTGTGCATAGGTTTCACTATCTACGTACTCGAGCCAACATGTATATCGTTTCTTTAGCCAGTATAGATTGTTGTGTAGGCGCACTGGAATGGGTTATTGGTTTACATAACCATTCAATATTGTCCGCATGGTTCGATAGAACCGGGCCAGCCTGTGTGGGCATGTTCTCCTTTGCTTTCTTCTCCATCGCATGTTCGATCTTCAACATGGTTCTCATTGCACTGGACCGTTTGCTGTACATCACGAAACCATTTTACTACAGATGTGTCGTGAAGCCCAAGAAAGTGAAAATGGCCATCGGGATTGTTTGGCTGTTGGCTATATTATGGGGTACAGTTCCACTGTACACAAACACATATGACGACGGGAATACCTACTGCACCGTGCAAGCTGCTATACCTACATGGTACAGAGCCTATTCGAACGTACCTATCCTTTTCACTGGAGTTGTGATTACAGGAGTGGTATATATTGTCATAGCTGTAAAGGCCATGGAATATAGAAAATCTGTACATCACAGAATGCGTGGTGTGCCCAAACCTGGGAACGATAAAGGTAATCAGGACGATGACGGAAAGACAGCACTCCACTCATTTCGCTCCAAAATGAAAACGCTCAAATTTTTCTGCATCGTTTTCGGCTTGCTGGTCGTTTGCGGGTTTCCATATTTATTCATCGAGTTCACTTCTGAATTCATCAGTACCCCTGATTCCATTTATAGGGCCTCCACAGCACTTGGCTTTCTGAATTCAGGCATCAACGTTTTAGTGTATCCCCTCTACAACAAAAGGTTCCGCAAAGCAATGAGACAGATGGTGTGTCCCTGCTGTCCATACAAACAAGAACGCCGTGATCTTGAGGAATCTACGACGGCAAAGGGAAAAACCACTGGACCTCTTCTACAGAAGGAACGACGCGTACCCCTGTTCAAACTCCACCAGAACCAGTCCTGGAAACGTTTGCGCCCCAGCCACCAAAATCAACACTGGGAACTTCTGCATCTGCCTCTGCCTCAGCTGCTGTTTTTGAACTGGCTGCTGTTCGGTTTGGCACAGGTTCTCAAGAGAGGAGCACTGATCCTGGTCACCAGAAAATCGAAGACGTGGTTGACAAGACCAAACTCCAGGCAGCACCGTCGTCCAAAACTGGTCTTGTGCCTCAAAAGCAGTCGCTAACACCTGCAGGACCAGAAAAGGCAGCTAGCCAGTCGACTGGCATGGACTCTAATGGACACCTGTGCCCTCTGATTCCGGTAGACAAGAGACCCTCAGCTGACTGGCCAGGCCTTCCTTCAGAGAAACCAAGTTCCACCATTTCCTATCCGTCCAGTATTTCGACAAGCACCAGCACCGGCACCAGCACCAGCACCAGCAGGCAGACAAGCACTATCAAACATGCCCAATAAAAGACAATCACGCGCTCCCTTTCACCTTTTATTAAGGACGTGTGTAATCGCGCGCGCGCATTCACGAACTTACACACAAACACACATACGTGCACGCAAACAAGCACACACACACACACACACACACACACACACACACACACACACACACACAAA
>JAAQRG010111433.1:0-10078 GCA_011634625.1 Babylonia areolata | reverse complement strand
GCCGTGAGTTTGTCGAGCGTGGGTAAAGCCGTTTTCGACATAAGTGTTTGTTTTTGTTTTGTTTTTTTGTCTTTCAACAGACCTTGTGATTTTCTTTGCAGGGTTGTTGCTGCGACTTTGATACATATATTCATGCTGTTTGGTTGGTTTTTATGTTGTTAAACGATTATTCTGATGTGTCCCATGTCAACAGGACCGTAATGTCAATGGCATTAAAACATGTTTCAGTTTCAGTTTCCCCCTCCACTTGACCTTGAGTGGTGGTATGGATGCCTGTCGTTTGGATGAGACAATTAAAACCAAGGCCCTGTGAGTATCTTGCGCTCAGCACATGTTAAGGAACTCACATCAACAAAAGGAGTTTGTCCCTGGCAAAATTCTGTCGAAAAATCCACTCTGGTAGGAAAACAAATACGACCTGCAAGCTGAAAAAAAAAAAAAAAAATCAAAATATGGGCGGCGCTGCACTGTAGAAGAGCAGCCTGAATTTCACACACAGAAATCTGTTATAACAAAGGGCAAAGCAATGCAGTGCAGTGCAATGCAATGCAGTGCAAAAATTATGCAATACGGTTCACATACCATGCAGGGTGTGGTCAGGAACTGTGGCAGCTGGTTTGGTGACCCGTCCGGCAGTGTTGGCTCCAGTATCTGCACCACAGACATCCAACACACAGCTGGTGAAAAAGCTACTCACCACTGCCTTGATTAATTGTATCTGTAGAGAGGTGTGTGTGTGTGTGTGTGTGTGTGTGTGTGTGTGTGTGTGTGTGTGTGTGTGCGCGCGCGCACGCACCTAGGTATTATATAGGTGGGATTGTGTGTGCTTCCCCTTTAAGATATACTGAGTATGATTTTACTTTTATGTTGGTTTTTATCTTTTAATCTTCTTAGTGTCAATGTAAAGCAGATAGTGCTCTGTAGTTATGTGCAATAGAAATATCTTTAAAGAGATGAATAATCTTCTTCTTTTTTTTCAAACCAAAAAAACACAAACAAACACTTACCTCATTAAAAGTTGTATATAACGCTGATGACTGAAACAGAAAGGACCACATTGTGAGCAAACCGACATTTTTTTATTTATTTTTTAAAAATATTTATTTATTTATTTATCTATTTATTTATTTTATTTTCATTATTATTATTATTATTTATTTATTTATTTATTTATTTATTTATTAAATTATATTACTATTATTTATTTATTTAGTTAGTTAGTTAGTTATTTAGTTTTGTTGTTGTTGTTTTTTTTTGTTTTTGGTTTTTTTTTGGTTTTTCTCAAGGCCTGACTAAGCGCGTTGGGTTACGCTGCTGGTCAGGCATCTGCTTGGCAGATGTGGTGTAGCATATATGGATTTGTCCGAACGCAGTGATGCCTCCTTGAGCTACTGAAACTGAAACTGAAACTGACATTGTGATGAATAAACAATGTAGAGAGGAAAATGCCTTCAGCGTCACATGTAAAATTCACTGAATCAAAAACTGTTTCACTTTCATAGCATATAGATGTGTCCTGAATTTATGTTTCAATCACAGCATGTAGATGTGTCCTGGTTTCAGTTCCCATCACAGCATGCAGATGTGTCCTGGTTTCAGTTTCCGTCACAGCATGCAGATGTGTCCTGGTTTCAGTTTCTGTCCATCTATCTGTCTCTCTGTCTCTGTCTGTGTGTGTGTGTGTATATATATATATATATATATATATATATAGAGAGAGAGAGAGAGAGAGAGAGAGAGAGAGAGAGAGAGAGAGAGAGAGAGAGATACTGATATATCTTCAGAGAGAGAGAGAGAGCATAACATAACATAATATAACATAACATAATATATTATAATATGATATAATATCATATTACATAACATGATACAATAATAGTACAATATAATATCATATAATATAATCTAACGTAATATAATACAATATGATATGATACGATATGATGCAATACATCATATTATAACATATTACATCATATCACATCACATCACATCATATCATATCACATTATATAATATTACACTACACACCATTATATTATATTATATCATATTATACAATATTATATTCATCCCAAGACAAAAAAAAAAAAAAAAAGAGGGGAAAAAAGAGGAGAACTTACTTCAGCAGTCAGCAGTCGTTGTGGACAGCCGTTACACATGGCAAAGGCCCGCCTCAGGACATGCTCCAGCAGTGGTAGCAACAAGGACAGGCAGTACCCATAGCTGTAACACGAGACAGGTAACACCCACAGCTGTAACACAAGACAGGTAACACCCAGCTGTAACACAAGATGTGTAACACCCATAGCTGTAACACAAGACAGGTAACACCCACAGCTGTAACACAAGACATGTAATACCCACAGCTATAACACAAGACATGTAACACACAGCTGTAACACAAGATGTGTAACACCCATAGCTGCAACACAAGACATGTAACATCCACAGCTGTAACACAAGACATATAACACCCACAGCTGTAACACAAGACAGGTAATACCCATAGCTGCAACACAACACATGTAACACCCATGGCTGTAACACAAGACAGGTAACACCAACAGCTGTAACACAAGACAGGTAACACCCATAGCTGTAACACAAGACAGGTAACACCCATAGCTGTAACACAAGACAGGTAACACCAACAGCTGTAACACAAGACATGTAACACACAACTGTAACACAAGATGTGTAATACCCACAGCTGTAACACAAGGCAAGTAACACCCATAGCTGTAACACAAGACAGGTAACACCAACAGCTGTAACACAAGACAGGTAACACCCATAGCTGTAACACAAGACAGGTAACACCCATAGCTGTAACACAAGACAGGTAACACCAACAGCTGTAACACAAGACATGTAACACACAACTGTAACACAAGATGTGTAATACCCACAGCTGTAACACAAGGCAAGTAACACCCATAGCTGTAACACAAGACAGGTAACACCAACAGCTGTAACACAAGACAGGTAACACCCATAGCTGTAACACAAGACAGGTAACACCCATAGCTGTAACACAAGACAGGTAACACCAACAGCTGTAACACAAGACATGTAACACACAACTGTAACACAAGATGTGTAATACCCACAGCTGTAACACAAGGCAAGTAACACCCATAGCTGTAACACAAGACAGGTAACACCAACAGCTGTAACACAAGACAGGTAACACCCATAGCTGTAACACAAGACAGGTAACACCCATAGCTGTAACACAAGACAGGTAACACCAACAGCTGTAACACAAGACATGTAACACACAACTGTAACACAAGATGTGTAATACCCACAGCTGTAACACAAGGCAAGTAACACCCATAGCTGTAACACAAGACAGGTAACACCAACAGCTGTAACACAAGACAGGCAACACCCATAGCTGTAACGCAAGACAGGTAACACCCATAACTGTAATACACAACAGGTAACACCCATAGCTGTAACACAAGACAGATAACACCAACAGCTGTAACACAAGACATGTAACACCCATTGCTGTAACACAGGACATGTAATACCCACAGCTGTAACACAAGACATGTAACACCCAATTCAGTACAGCACAATACAATACAGCACAATACAACACAAAACAATACAATACAATAAAATTCAATATAATACAACACAACACAGCACAATACAATACAATACAGCACAATTTAAAACAAAACAACACAATACAATACAGCACAATACAATATAATGTAGCACAATGCAATACAGTACAATACAATACAATACAATACAATACAATACAGCACAACACAATAAAATACAACACAATACAATACAACACAATGCAACACAATACAATGCAATACAACACAATACAATACAGCACAACACAATACAACACAATACAATACAACACAATACAACACAGCAAAATACAATACAATACAATACAATACAGCACAATACAATGCAGCACAATACAACACAACACAACACAATATAATACAATACAATACAATACAATACAATACAGCACAATACAACACAACACAATACAATACAATATACTAAAGCACAATACAATACAATAAAATGCAGCACAATACAATACAATACAATACAATACAACACAGCACAATACAATACAACACAACACAACACAATACAATACAATACAATACAACACAGCACAATACAATACAACACAACACAACACAATACAATACAATACAATGCAATACAACACAGCAAAATACAATACAATACAATACAGCACAATACAATGCAGCACAATACAACACAACACAATTCAATACAATATACTAAAGCACAATACAATACAATAAAATGCAGCACAATACAATACAGCACACAGCACAATAAATACAGCATACAGCACAAAACCATACAATACAGCACAATACAACACAACACAATACAATATACAACACAGCACAATACAACACAACACAATACAGCACAATACAACACAGCACAATACAACACAACACAATACAGCACAATACAACACAGCACAATACAACACAACACAATACAACACAGCACAATACAACACAACACAATACAGCACAACACAGTACAATACAACACAGCACAATACAACACAGCACAATACAGCACAACACAGTACAATACAACACAGCACAACACAACACAACACAATACAACACAACACAATACAGTGCAGAGTGCTTCCTACCCACCTGCCCTGTGCATACAGGCAAAGCACCAGGTCCCACAATACAATACAATACAATACAATACAATACAATACGGCACAATACAACACAACACTACACAGTGCACAGCGCTTCCTACCCACCTGCCCTGTGCATACAGGCAAAGCGCCAGGTCCCACAACAGAATACAATACAATACAATACAGCACAATACGGCACAATACAACACAACACACAACACTACACAGTGCACAGCGCTTCCTACCCACCTGCCCTGTGCATACAGGCGCAGCGCCAGGTCCCACTGTTGCTGTGTGTGGGGCTGGGTGATCCCGCTCTCCCTCAGCAACCGCTTCACACACTGATGATCGTCGGTCCCCTCCTCACCACAGTCTGTCAAACCAAAGGGAGGAAGGTGGCGGAATGGTTCAGACACTCATCTCTGTATCTGTAGAATACGCTGCTATAGCCACTTATGACATAAACGCAATGGTGGGGGGGGTGGAAGTGCGCAGCCTAGCATTACTGGTGTCCTGAGAGCCGTGCTTTGAAGCTCTGGACAGATGTTGCTGTCACCGTTGCCTCGTCCAGGTGGTTCCAGTCACGAACAGTGCCAATAAAGAAGGAGTTTCTGAACTGCGTTTCTCAAGGCCTGACTAAGCGCGTTGGGTTACGCTGCTGGTCAGGCATCTGCTTGGCAGATGTGATGTGGCGTATATGGATTTGTCCGAACGCAGTGACGCCTCCTTGAGCTACTGAAACTGAAACTCAGTCTGAGATCTGCCTACTACAAAGGATCTTGAATTGTTCCTGATGTGATTGGAGATGGCACTTGTTGCGTCGTATTCTTTAAAGTCGCGAGGTTTGATGCCACGTCCTTCTTTGTGTGGAGTCAGGAAACCAGTAGGCGGTATGGCCGGTACTAACCCCTCAACCACCTTGTACAGGAAAGTTAGGCGTAGATCACTTCTACGTTTCTGTAGCGTTGGCAGCTGCAGGGTAGATAACATATTGGTGATGGCACCGGGGGTTCTTGTGGTTCTCGGCAGTTCAGTGTCTACGAGGGCCTGGGTTCCATTCGCTTCCCTGTCTCGCCCTTTCTCCCAGGTTTGACTGGAAGATAAGTCTGAGTGTCCAGTCATTCATAAGGAACTGCATGTTTGGTGCATATCTGTTATGCATGTGTGGGGGTATGTGTGAATGTGTGTCTTCATGTTTTTACATTTATTTGCTTATTTATCATCATTGTTGTCTTATTTATTTATTATTTATTTATTTATTATTATTATTATTATTATTATTATTATTATTATTATTATTATTATTATTATTATTATTATTATAATTATTTTATTATTATTATCATTACTACTACCCTTTTTTTCTTTTTTTTATATATATTTTTTTATCATAATTATTATTTATTTATTTATTTATTTATTTATGTAAGCTTATTTATCTATCTATTTATCTATTTATCTATTCACCTTTTTTTTTTCTCAAGGCCTGACTAAGCGCGTTGGGTTACACTGCTGGTCAGGCATCTGCTTGGCAGATGTGGTGTAGCGTATATGGATTTGTCCGAACGCAGTGACGCCTCCTTGAGCTACTGAAACTGAAACTCATAAGAGACGATGAACTGTGTAGTCCCTTGTGCAGCACACGATTAATGCACTGAAAATGAAACCATGGCAACATGAGTGTTGTCCTCTGGCAAAATTCTGCAGCTGAAAAGAACTTCACTCTGACAGGTACATGAATATATATATATATACTCAAGGTCTGGTAAACATGTTGGTTTATGCTGCTGGTCAGGCATCAGCCCAGCAGAGGAGGTGTAGCCAATATGGATTTGTCCGAAAGCAGCAACACCTTGAAAAAAACATGAAACTGAAACTGTCAAAACCAATCGCCAACTTCTGGGGGTCAGGGGTCATTTCAGTGCATTCTGGGATATGAAGTGGCTCTTCCACAATTTCTAGGCTCTTTGGAGTCATGTGATATGTGTAGGATTTATTGTTCTAATTATGGTTTTATCTTGTGAGCATTTTCGAAATGACACAGCAAGGCAGTTTTTTCCTTGCACTTTCCACCAATTCTCTCTTTCTTTCTCTCTCTCTCTGTCTAGCGTGTTGGGTTATTCTGCTGACGGGCGCAACAGCCGAATGGTTAAAGCATTGGACTTTCAATCTGAGGGTTCCGGGTTCAAATCTCGGTGACAGCACCTGGTGGGTAAAGGGTGGAGATTTTTCCAATCTCTCAGGTCAACATATGTGCAGACCTGCTAGTGCTTGAACCCCCTTCGTGTGTATACGCAAGCAAAAGATCAAATACGCATGTTAAAGATCCTGTAATCCATGTCAGCGTTCAGGTGG
This sequence comes from Babylonia areolata, assembly GCA_011634625.1. Lineage (NCBI taxonomy): Eukaryota > Metazoa > Mollusca > Gastropoda > Neogastropoda > Buccinidae > Babylonia > Babylonia areolata. The sequence goes on along the minus strand of JAAQRG010111433.1, from coordinate 3,021 downwards.
GTTATGGAAACAAGTACATACCCAGCATGCACACCCCCGAAAGCGGAGTATGGCTGCCTACATGGCGGGGTAAGAACGGTCATACCCGTAAAAGCCCACTCGTGTATATACAAGTGAACGTGGGAGTTGCAGCCCACGAACAAAGAAGAAGAAGAAGAAGAAGGGTTATTCTGCTGGTCAGGCATCTGCTTGGCAGATGTGGTGTAGCATATATGGATTTGTCCAAACCGCAGTGATGCCTCCTTGAGCTACTGATACTGATACTCTCTGTCTAACATTCATTCAATCTCCTTCTCTCAGACATCTTTCAGTTTAAATCTGCTATTTCACAGCATGTTACTTTGTACTGTGTTGGTTTCAGTTGTTCTCTCACTGTCCTTGACAATATGTCAGGACTTTTTTCACATTTATGAGAAGGATATCATTATCATGGGCAAGGAATGGGTGTAAATACAACTCATCATTGTGTATCTAAAGTACCAGAGAAGTGTGACCTGTTTTGTCTTGTCCTTAATGACTTTTTTTTTTATGGTGGGTGCAGGACGCTTTTTTGTTGTTGTTTGTTTTTGTTTTGTTGTTTTGTTTTGGTTCTTTTTTTTCAGGGGGATGGGTATGTGGGGATTCAGGGATGTATGAGCAAAGGGAGGTCACTGTCACAAAACTCCTATTTATTGAATGAATGAATGATATGGATACATATATAGCGTCTATCCTCGGTCAGAGACCAAACTCTAAGCGCTTCACAAACATGGGGTCATTTGCACAACAGTCTGCCTTCCAGGTGCGCCAAAACCAGGTATCAAAAACTAATAAGGAAACTCCGACGAGAATCCAGTTTTCTTATCATTCAGCCACTGAACCCGTCACCTGTGATGTCAAATTGATGTTTTTGACTTTTTGCATTCATTATCAGTTGTTTCGCTTGTCAGTTTAACGACTTCTGTTTTACGAAGTCCTTTAAGTAATTTCCTGTAACTGTATTTAGAGGTGGGTTTTTTTTTTGTTTTGTTTTTTTGTTTGTTTTGTTTTCTTCCAAATTTCACCCACATTTTTACCCTCATTTGCCCAGTTTCCCCCAACCCTCCATTCATCCACATCTCCCACCCCTTCTAACCGATAATACTCAGATGTATTCATAAATACTTTAACAAAATGTCTTCAATCACCGATATGTGTGACGGGACATTAAACAAAACAAAAATTCCTTCCTTCCTTCCGTCACCTGTGAACTAAAGCTGCATCCCTTACTTCATTCAGTACCGACCTGTCATTTGCAATGCTGCCCTCAGTCTCCCCTTCACGGCAGGCGTCCACAGGAAGAAGGGTCTCTGGGGGATATCACAGAGTCCTTTCCCCGTCAGGACGTCCCCGATGCTGGCTGCCAGAATCACCAGAAAACAGCAGTACCTGGCAGGATGAGGAAGAAGAGGAAGAAAACGATGCAGATATCAAGAGGAGTGGTGGCCCACTGGTCATGCTTCCGCCTAGGAAGCGAGAGAATCTGAGCACATGGTTTCCAAGCCCACACTCACTGGTACTTTCTCCCCCTCCAAGGGACCTTGAGTGGTGTGGTCTGGGCGCTAGGCATTAGGATGAAGATGCTAAACCAAGGTCCCGTGTGCAGCAAACACTTAACACAGGAAAGAACCCGTGGCAACATGTACTGGGTATACTTGCAGGGAGAAAAAAAAAAAAAGGGTGGCACTGCACTGTAGCAACACACCCTACTTGGAAAGAGCAGTCAGCATTTCACAGAGAGAAATAAGTTGTGACAAAATGTAATATAATACAATGCAATACAATACAAAAGAAACTGTTTCCTATAATAAGTTCTGCAATAAACATTCAATCACGTTACTTTTCTTTCTAATTCTGTCAGGACTTCTACTGCTTGGGCAGTCCTGTTTGAATTCTTTATGTCCTTTTCTGCCTTGAAAAAAAAATGTTTGTGATCTGGAATGATTTGTTTACTTTGCTGTGTATCATCTGTAATCAGTGTTAGATGTTCCCACACAAACACGAACACTCACGAACACTCACCTGTGTGTCAACTCTGTGCACACCAACATAAACACACACCTGTGTGTCAGAACTTCATACACAAACATAAACACTCACCTGTGTGTCAACTCTGTGCACACCAACATAAACACACACCTGTGTGTCAGAACTTCCCACACAAACATAAACACACACATGTGTGTTCAATCTGTCCACACAAACATAAACACTCACCTGTGTGTCAACTCTGTGCATACCAACATAAACACACGCCTGTATGTCAGAACTGCCCACACAAACATAAACACACACCTGTGTGTTAAATCTGTCCACACAAACATAAACACTCACCTGTGTGTCAACTCTGTGCACACCAACATAAACACACGCCTGTATGTCAGAACTGCCCACACAAACATAAACACACACCTGTGTGTTAAATCTGTCCATGCAAACATAAACACTCACCTGTGTGTCAACTCTGTGCACACCAACATAAACACACGCCTGTGTGTCAGAACTGCCCACACAAACATAAACACACACATGTGTGTTCAATCTGTCCACGCAAACATGAACACTCACCTGTGTGTTCAATCTGTGCACACCAACATAAACACACGCCTGTGTCTCAACTCTGTGCACACCAACCTAAACACACGCCTGTATGTCAGAACTGCCCACACAAACATAAACACACCTGTGTGTTCAATCTGTCCACGCAAACATGAACACTGGATGCATACCTGTGATTTTTCCACATGAACAAATACACACGCCTGTATGTCAGAACTGCCCACACAAACATAAACACACACCTGTGTGTTAGATCTGCCCACACAAACACAAACATATATGTGTGTTCTGATCTGTCAACACAGACACAAACACAAACCTTATGTTAGATCTGTCCACACAAACATGAACACCTGGGCACACACTGGACAAACATAAACACAAACCTTACGTTAGATCTGTCCACACAAACATGAACACCTGGGCACACACTGGACAAACATA
>JAAQRG010111428.1:0-10092 GCA_011634625.1 Babylonia areolata | reverse complement strand
TGTGTGTTATATTTATCCATTGTTATTTAAGTGTTGTTGCAGCTGGGGTTGTGGTTATTGTTTGTGGGCAAGCTAGGCTGTGTGATTAAACAAATGTACGTGAACCCCGGATTGTTGTAGTCTGTGTTTGTGTTGTCTGGGTGTTAGTGCTGGGCTGGATGGGGGTTTCTAGTCCGCTCTCTTATAGAGCGTGACAGTGCTCATGCACAACACACATACACATAACGTTATGCTTTCGTCAATATGATTTTAATCGTCTGAAGAGTACAGCAAACATTTCGCTGCCACAACAACACACTGACAGTGGCACACCAGACAGGAATCAGACCAGAATCCTGGAGGCTGCAGTGGCAGTTCTAGCTGTCTTCAGGACCAATCATTATCCATCAGGCTACAGTGTCAGTTCTAGCTGTCTTTAGCACCAATCATTATCCATCAGGCTACAGTGTCAGTTCTAGCTGTCTTCAGGATAATTGTCTTCAGCAGGATCTGAAATCAGATAGGTGTAATTTCGTACACACGCGAGAAACGATGATGGTGATGATGAAATACCAAGTAGTCAAGTAATAAATGAATCAAATGAGCAATTAACCGAATAATCTGGCAGTTAAGAAATTGATTAAACAGTTAATAAGGAAATATTCATTACAGCTAAGTAAACCAACCAAAGAAGTAAAAAAACAACAACATAAAAGCATATACCTTTATTGAAATGGGGCACACAACATGAAAGACAATAATTGGCATAGTCATGAATTATACAATCAGCCCATTAAGATCATTTGCTGAAAATGTATATAAAAAAAAGGAATGTGTTTAACATAACCATGCACCATGGTATCCCAGAGGCCCTACTGATTGTAACTCCCATTCAAAAGAGTCTGGTGTAATGTAGCCTCCATGACAACACATGACAATGAAATTAACTCCCACTCAAACATCAATGGTCTGATTGCTCCTTTTTATCTCCCCCGTGTATGTAGGTGTTAGCATCCCTTTCTTTCCCCTACCTGTATATGAAAAATAGATACATGGAGGAAAAAATCTCTGTTCACCCAAACATATATCAGGTGTTTATATATTGAGAATATTTCTAGCTGTCGATTCAGATGTTTGCTTCCTGCTCTGAAAGAGGGGGAGAAAATATCGGCGGCTGAGCCGTGATTCGAACCAGCGCATTCAGATTCTCTCACTTCCTAGGCGGACACGTTACCTCTAGGCCATCACTCCACTTACATATGTTTGCTTCCTGCTCTGAGAGATGGAATGAACTAAACAGGAAACACAAACAATGGAAATAAACAAAGAGGAATCAAAGATAGACGAGGATGACAGACTGGCATAGAGACAGACAGAAAAACACAACAGAGAGTCAGACAGAAAAGAACAACAGAAATACAGACAGACATACAAACAGAGAGTGAGAAAAGTACAACAGAAAGACAGACAGACATACAAACAGAGAGTGAGAAAAGAACAACAGACAGACAGACATACAAACAGAAAATCAGAATAGTACAACAGAAAGACAGACAGACAGACATACAGAGAGTCAGACTGAAACGTACAACAGAAAGACAGACAGACATACAAACAGAGAATCAGAAAAGTACAAGAAAAAGACAGACTGAAGGAAACAAATCACAGAGGAGACCAAGAACAAGGAGGATGAACAACCCTGACTCCCCCCCTCCCTCACATACCCCTCCCTACCTCACACACACCATACAGGACAGAGGATGAGAGGTACCCAGATCTTTACCGAAATCTCCATAGCTGATGTTGAAACCTTGGAATGTTTTAGATGAAGCAGATAAGAACACGATCCGCACAAAGCTGTTCTTGGACACGATCGTGTCCCGACGGCCTTTCCCACAGAGGTTGCGCCAAAGACGATTTCCATCGAACAGCTGAAGAGAGCTATGACGACACTCTTCACTCTTCTGTAGCCGGAAGTCGTTGAATGTTAACTGATGGACACACAAAACAAACACATACAATCATATGCTTCCTCTGCCACTGTTGTACATAAATCAAATTATTTTCATTTCCACTGTGAAGTACTGAAATGCTTAGGAGAGAAATGTAAGTAGTAAAGATATATACTTCATCCTTCAGTGACTCATAGTACATGGTGTATGACTGAATACTGCCTGCATGACCCTGGCAGATGTATCCATTATGAAAATCGACGCTGTTAATGCTTCTTCTTCAATTTCTGATTCCTTTATTTAACGAAAGACAGGTCACGTTATCTGACTATGGCTTTCTTAATCCTCACTTCTGTAAACTATATCAGCGAATTGGTTTCTTTAGCTGTCAGCATGCTTAAATGATTATAGACTGATATGCTTGGAGTTGGCATGATGTGATGCAGTCTCACGATTTTGACAATGCTTATTCTGAATTCAGACACGTACAAACGATTATCCTATACTTGTGCTTTGGGGAAAATGCTTTTGGCGAAGCAATTGGTTTTCATCATTATACTTCTGTACCGACGACCAGAGGGCAGCATCTCGAAAATCCCAAGAGCTGGATGTGATTCGTCCTGGTTGATTGAATTTGCTTGTCTGAGTAGCCGCTTATAATATATGTCGTCCAGAGAAGGTAGATCAGCCCCGGTAATCTTGGTGGCAGTTTTTACGATTCTGTCCAGGGTTGCTACTTCTGTCTTGGAAATGTTTCCATACCAAACAGTAATGGCGAAGGTTAACACGCTTTCAATGATTGCTCGTTAGAAATCAGCCATGATTTCTGTTCTAATTCTGAATTTTTTGAGGTGCCGAAGAAAGTACAGGCGCTGTTGTGCTTTCTTAACAATTTTTTCCGTATTTTTCTCCCATCTCAAATCGTTGGAAATGATCAGTCAGAAAAATTTAAATTCGCTGATGATCTCTACTTGCTTGTCTTTAATGAGTACAACAGTGGGGATAGAACATATCCCTGTGGGGCGCCTAAGTTGAGAATACATGTGGAGAGGTGAGGTCACCAACTTTAACAACTTGCGGTCTGCATCTTAGACAATCTAGGATCCATGCGCAAATTGTTTCAGGCAGCAAGAGGTCTTTTAATTCAAAATATAGTTTTGATGGTACTATTGTGTTGAACGCAGAGCTGTAGTCAATGAAAAGGATCCAAGCATAACTGTTAGGATTTTCGAGATGTCTGAGGACGTGGTAGAGACCATGGTAATGACATCTTCAACTGATCTGTTAGCTCTGTAGGCAAACTGAAAGGGATCAAAAGATGGAGGAATGCAGGTTTTTAGGAAATGCAGAATCAAGCGTTCAAATGTTTTCATGACGACTGATGTTGATAAGTGTCGTTTAAAAACGAAATCCATTCGAGGATAAAATTTTCGTTCCTTGTTACTTCGATATCCAAAGTATAACGATATTAGAAGTGAATTCGTTCAGCCATAGTTCAGAATCATCAATGATTTAAATTTTGCTTGACTAAGTCCAGTACTTATGAATATGTTTTAGTGTAGCCGTGTTACTGAACATGGGTTATTCAAATTTGGAATGGCGTCGTGCTTTATGCCTGAGTCATTGAAAGACAGCAGGTACGTTGTGACTACAAAAATGGCGTCTGCTACAGCTCAGCTTTCGGCTTGTGCTGTGAATTGAACTAAGGTTATTTGCAGCCAGCTACAAATATGGTTCCAATATGAGGATTGTCATAGCCGGGGCCGGTAACGGGGATAAGCTCCCACCACCTGTAAAGTGCTCCCATATGGCGTGCGTCTCAAATAGCCTCTGACAACCAAGCCCAACTCCTGGCCTGCCTGTGTGGCTTAGCCTCTAAGCCTGGCTGAACTGCTTTTACTGACAGGAGGTGGGGCAAAAGGTGGGTCTCTGGCGTCCTAAAACCATATGCTTCGGGCAGATGGAGCTCGTCAGCTTGGGAAGGCAGTCCATCTAGAGGAGGGAAAACCCTGACTCTAAACCTCTGCTGCCTTGCGTCATACCCGGTCGCGGGAAAGGCTTCAGGAGTAAACCCTGAGGAAAAATCCGGAGTTCGAGTCCCTAAGGTGGTTGGACGTTGCACTGACCTTCCGACAGCTCCTGCAGCCAAGCTGGTGCTGAACGTATCGCTCTGCGTTCCTTCGGACTACATCGGTGAGGCCGACAGGGGGATTCTGATGACTGGGCAACCCAGGATCTCCATAAACTTCGCCCAGGCTCACGCCCTGGAGAGGTCACTTCAGTCCGCTGTCCCCAGCGACAGGAACAACACAGGAGGCAGCAGTTACGAGTATAAGCTAGGACTGATTGGCGTAGGTCCAGGCACTACGGGCTGCCTCTGACAGTGGGAGGGTCCATCGTAGTCCCACTGGTCAGCTACCGCCCGCTCCAAGCTGGGCAGTCCCCAGCCAATGAGATGCTGACCCACCACAGTCTGCCTGCTTCAGTGGGTGCTTGGAGCTAGGGAAAGACGGACATACAGACTGAAACCCTGCACCAGGCAAAAACAGAAACAAAAAACTGCCCATCTTGCATTTAGCAATGTGTCCTGGCCTCTCAAATGACCTGCAACAAGTCGGTGATTCCAGGAAAACAGCCATCATCAACTGTGAGCTCACAAAGCTCAATATCAACATTGCCGCACTACAGGAAACAAGACTTCCCTTAATAAGCGGTAGCCTTAGGGAAGAGAACTCCACGTTCTTCTGGCAGGGCAAGGAACTTGAAGAGCCAAGACTGCATGGCGTTGGATTCGCCATGAGGAACTCTCTACTGTCCTCTGTGGAACCGCCTTACAGTGGCACAATCCGCTTCCTCACCCTCTGCCTGTCAACCTCCTCTGGCACAGTGAACCTCTTGAGAATCTATGCTCCCCACTCTGTTCTTCTGCTGAGACCAAGGACCAGTTCTACGAGGAGCTTGATACCACCATCCGAGACATCCCTGCCACAGAACAGCTGTACCTTCTCGGCGACTTTGATGCCCGAGAGGGTTGTGACCACGACTCCTGGCCCAGCTGCACTGGCCACTTCGGTATTGGCAAACTGAATGAGAACGGGCAGAGGCCCCCAGAGTTTTGTTCTTACCACAACCTCTGCATAACTAGCACATTCTTCTCCACCAAGCCACACCACTGAACTTCCTGGCAACACCCCAGATCCAGCCACTGGCACCAGTTACTACTGCAGTGCTGGGAAGAAGGGACTGTGCCCCAGGAGATGTGTGACACCAACAGCATCACTCTGCACAAGAACAAGGGTGGTTGCAGCGATTGCAACAACTACCGTAGAATCTCCCTCCTCAGTATCATTGGGAAAGTCTTTGCCCGTGTAGTCCCGAGCAGCCTGAAGTTACTTGCTGAACGCGTATACCCTGAGGCACAGTGCGGATTCAGAGCTGGAAGATCAACAATCGACATGGTCTTCTCCTTGCATCAGCAGCAGGAGAAATGACGGGAGCAGAGACGGCCACTGTACGTCGCATTCATCGATCTCACCAAGGCATTTGACCTGGTCAGCAGAAAAGGCCTCTTCACACTGCTACAGAACATTGGATGTCCCCCAAGCTCCTAAGGATGATCACGTCTTTTCATGAAGACATGCAGGGCTCCGTTCAGCACGACGGATCTTCCTCTGACCCATTCCCAATCAAGAGCGGGGTGAAGCAAGGCTGTGTGCTGGCCCCAACACTCTTCGGCGTCTTCTTCTCACTACTGCTGTCCTATGCCTTCAGTCAGTCAGAGGACGGAGTATATCTTCATACCAGAAGTGATGGCAGTCTCTTCGACCTGGCGCTAAAACCAAAGTGCGACAGGTTTACATACGCGAGATGCTTTTCACTCCACCATCTCCAGTAGTCTCTCCCTGGACGCTGAACTCAACAAGCAGATTGGCAAAGCAGCTACAGCCATGGCCCGCCTGGCAAAGAGGGTTTGGGACAATCCCATGCTGACCATCAACACCAAGATGCAGGTGTACCAAGCCTGTGTGCTCAGCACTCTGCTCTATGGCAGCGAGACATCGACCCTCTACTCTCGCCAAGAACAAAGACTCACTCCTTTCACCTGCGCAACCCCAGGAGAATTCTGGGCATCACGTGGCAAGACCGTGTACCAAACAAGAAAGTCCTTGACCAGGCAGGCATCTCCAGTATGTTTGCACTCCTGACCCGGCGCCATCTGCGGTGGCTCGGCCACGTCAGGCAAATGGAGGACGGGCGAATCCCCAAGGACATCCCCATCGACCCAGCAGGTTGGGAGGTGGTGGCTGAAGATCGTAACAGCTGGAGAAAGGAACGTGAAGGCACGTGTCCAGAGAAGCGAGGAGAAGAGAGAACAGCACTGGGAAGAGGGAAGAGAGCGTAGACGGCAGAGGGCAGAATCCATACCCTCTGAGCCAGGCGCGATTTTCACCTGCGACAACTGCAACAGAGCCTGCCGATCCAGAATCGGACTGTACAGCCACAGCAGGTGCTGCAACTCAACAACTTGACCGAACCAAGCACAGAGTTCCATTGTCTCCCAAGACAGACAGACGCCAACAACAACAAAGTAATCAAACTGCATAAAAATTATGTACCTGTAAACATGCCTTTGTAACACACAGCATTTGTCATCATTCATGATATAGGCATATGGCCCGACATGTTTTTTTCTTGACTTTGACTAAAGCTGTATTCACGTTGGAATTTATATGGCTGATTTCAGCAAAGATGCATGTTGATTTCAGTGCAAAGGTACACGTTAACAAAACATCAATATCGACAGCACATGTCCAATGCTAAAATCATATACTAAATGCTGACGACACATGACGGATACTGAAATGCCCACTGATGTCACTGATTACACTCACAGATCCTCAGAGATCAGCCCTTGACATGAAATGGATATGTTCCGGAGAGCGCTTCACAGGCCATGCAGCTTGTCAACAGCATAGACATTGTTAGAAGTGAGATCTTAATGGTAGTCATCATATCTGAATACGGTACTGCGTGTTTTTCTTGATAATCTTCCATGCTACATTTGCAATTGACTGAACAAAAAATCTAAGTAGGGATTCCATTCAGTATTAAGAGTAACCCACGCGCGCGCGCGCGCGCGCGTGTGTGTGTGTGTTGATCATTGCAGTACTGCCAGACTGATAAGGGAGGGAAGTCAGAGAACGTCTGACCCAAAACAAATACACAGTGTTGACAAAATGAAACCACTGAAAAAGAAAACAAACGAAGGGAAGAGTAAATAAACGGTAGAGTGGCATTGTGTTAACACCTGATGGCCAAAGGGCACTCACCTTGATTCTCTGTTCACGAACAGACACGATCATCCATTGGCAGTTTTCCTGTGTGCGGTAGTTTTTGGGATAGTTGGGGCTGGTGATGACGCCCTGAGGGTCAGTCAAAAGGCCGCCACATTCTGCACGTCACACAGCTCACAGTATTCACATGACACACTTTGTCATCAACATGACATGGTGCACGTCACACAGCTGACAGTCATCACATGACACACTTTGTCATCAACATGACATGGTGCATGTCACACAGCTCACAGCCATCACAGGACACACTTTGTCATCAACATGACATGGTGCACGTCACACAGCTCACAGTCACCACATGACACACTTTGTCATCAACATGACATGGTGCACGTCACACAGCTCACGGTCATCACATGACACACTTTGTCATCAACATGACATGGTGCACGTCACACAGCTGACAGTCATCACATGACACACTTTGTCATCAACATGACATGTGGGCTCCTCAGCATTGACAAAGAAGATTGTGGCTTGAATATGATCAACATCGAACACCAGCAGCAAATGTTCCTGGTCATACGGGCAGTCAGACTCCTCAGAGAGACAAAAGCTCATTGCAGGATTCTTGCAAGACGTAATATGTCACCTTTCAATGATAGTCATTGCAGTTTTAGTTGTAATATTTTACATCAAGACATTAAAAAACTGAAAAAGATTCAGTCATTCTTCTACAGAGAGGTAATAAAAGCAGTAGATTTCCTTAACAAAGACAGGCTGATAGAAAATATAAAACAAAACCGATATGGAACAACAAAAATGTAAAATACAAAGGTAATGCATTACACTTTCCCAAATGGAGCAAAAAGGCATTCTTCTTGTACAGGATCTTTGGCAGCATGGAAATTTGATGACATACGAAGAAGTAGAATGCAAACTGGGCACTGACCCGGGCCTTCTTTTCGAATACAATGCCAACAAAAACGCAATACCACAACAATGGAAACAGCATCTATCCAATGTTGCCCACAAAGAGGATACCCCCAAAGACATTGCAACAACAGGGTGATCCCTCATTTCGTTGTCTAATAAACAAATCCGAAAACACTTTGCCCTCAAACAAAACCATGAAATATGTGCAACACAGTTTTGGTCGCGCAAACTTGACAAAGATATCAAAGACTATTTCAACCTAGCTTTTGAATGCATGAAGGAATCCCGTTTGAGAATACTCCATTTCAAATTTACTCATAATATTTACCCAACGAATATTCTGCTTGCAAAAACGGGGGTGTCAAACACAAACACGTGCAACTGGTGTCAAGAAACTGATTACATTGAACACGCCTTTTACTCCTGCCCCAAACTATCTGACTTTTGGAAACATGTGAAACAGTTCATTCTTTCCCGTTACAATACACTGATCCCTGTGAATGAAAAAGTAGAGTTGTTTGGCACAACGAAAATGGACATCCCGGATCATGAAAAAAAAAAAAAAAAAAAAATCAAAACCATTCTGTTGATAGCAAAACTGTCCATTTCTAAATTCAGATATGGTAAGTGTAAGAATCTGTATCTTATCTTTGAAACCTAGCTCAAATTACGTAAATCGTGATCTATGTCCATCAAAATACTCGAACTAACCTACAGACAACTCAAGTGGTAAAATCAAATGTATACATACTTAAAGAACTTGCAAAAAACTAATGTCTCCACACACACACACACACACACACACACACACACACACACACACACACACACACAGAGAGAAAGAATGAGATCATGTCTACCTAGCCTCTTTCAGAAATTGTGCGTGAGTCTGCGCAGGTAGTTTATGTGTTGTATGGCCTTGAAAATGTTTTAGCATGACAATGGGAGGAAGACAGGTTACAAGGAAAAAAGGAGAGAGAGAAAAAAGACAGAATAAAGAGATGAGAGAAGAAAAAAAACCTAAAGAAACGATAACAGAAAGGGGAAAAGTGATGGTGGAAGGAACAGAAAAAAACAAAGACAAAGCGGAAAAAAGAAGAAAACAAAATCAAAATTAAAAAAAATTAAAGAAAAAGAGTAAAGGGAACAAAGCGGGAAAGAGCCTTCCAAGGATGCTGAGACTGTGCTGGTCATTTGCAGAACTTTTACGTATCCTCTGATTTCTCCTTAAAAAAAAAACAAAAAAAAACATGACATGTGGGCGTTCTCTCTTTGCTGAAGACAAACTTCAAATCAAATCAAATCAAAAACACTTTATTAATGCACATGGAAATCAAGTTGTGCAATCACAGGCTCGTTGTAAACACTAGCATAAAACCACCATGCGCAACATAAGAAGAGATTAAAACAACACCCGGTTGTACAAGTTTAGTTACACCCGGTCGATTCAATTTCTCTTTTATGTTCATTCTAGTTTTATAGTTTTAAAGTTGATATGAAAATTGAGTATTCTGTTAAACTAATAACATGTAGAGCCAAGTACAAGTACTTCTAAACGTCGTATGAAGTGAAAAGGACTTCATTTTGAGAAAAGTCAAGACTGGAAATTTTTATGTGTCATCAATTCAAGGGTGTTAACTCTCATGGTTTATTATTTTAAACTGTGAATTCCGACTGATTCAGTGGATATTTTTATGGCAGTTTGGGGCATAATCCAGTAAGTGATGAGGCATTCACAAATCTTTCTCTGATTAAATATTTGACGGTTTCCTTCTCCAACTTTATAGTCACATGTCATCGTGTATTGTCGATTGAATATAGGATTGAACAGGCAGTCAACAACTTGAAACAAAATGGCGTCGTTCGCGTTCGCGAAGAATATGAGCACGCGCTTGGAATATGCATAAATATGTGTACGCAATTGATTT
>JAAQRG010111424.1:0-10079 GCA_011634625.1 Babylonia areolata | reverse complement strand
AGTGGAGGGTTGTTTGGGGGGCGGAGGGGGCGGGGGTTGGTGGGGGGCTGTACTGTTTCGTCTTCTTCTTCTTCTTCTTCTTCGTTCGTGGGCAGCAGTTCTCACGTTCACTCGTATGTTCACGAGTGGGCTTTTACGTGTATGACCGTTTTTACCCCACCATGCAGGCAACCATACTCCGTTTCCGAGAGTGTACATACTGGGTATGTTCTTGCTTCCATAACCTACCGAACGATGAAATCGATTACAGGATCTTTAACGTTGGTATTTGATCTTATGTTTGAGTATACACAAAAAGGGGGTTCAGGCACGAGCAGGTCTGCACATATGTTGATCTGGGAGATCGGAAAAATCTCCATCCTTTATCCACCAGGCGCCGTTACCGAGATTCGAACCCGTGACCCGCAGATTGAAAGCCCAACGCTTTAACCATTCAGCTACTGCGCCCGTCGCTCTATTGTTTAATAGCTTCATTCATGATTAAAACGATGCCTTTGATTTGTGGGGCTGGCTCGTGCTAGCGTCGCTCAAGTACATGTAGCTGCAGGAGGGAATGTACAGTCGTTTTATTCTTTTTTTGGTGGTTTTTTTTAGTTGTTGTTGTTGTTGTTTTGTTTCTGGTATCTTTAACTTCATTTAACAATGAGACTTTGGCTCTTATTTGCGAACCAGTTCATCTTCAGTTCATCGTCTATATCACTAACAGGCGCGTGTGCGCGTGCAAACACACACACGCACATACACACTCACGCACGCACGCACGCACGCACAGATACAAACACACACTACACACACACACACACACACACACACGGACGCGTGCACACAGATACACACACGCACACACACAGACACACGCACACACACACACACATGCACATGCTCACTCACACACACACACACACACACACACACACACACACAGATACAAACACACACTTAACACACACACACATACACGGACGTACGCACATAGACACCGCCCCACTCACACACACGCACGCACACACACACACACGCACGCACACAAATACAAACACACACACACGGACGCACACACACACACACACACACACACACACACACACACACATGAAGACCAACATTCACTCACCCCCTACGCGGGCTGACAGCTATGGCCAGAGGGTATTCCAGCTTGGAGGAGAACAGGATCTTGACGTACCGACCGTCGCTCTTTGCCACGCTGATTGACCTCGCCCCTGAGTCGGTCCAGTAAATGTTGCTGCAACGAACAGGCCCTTAGTTTCTTACCCACACACCAGTAACAGGCCTAGAGGTAACGCGTCCACCTAGGAAGCGAGAGAATCTGAGCGCTCTGGTTCGAATCACACCGGCAGTCGCCAATATTTTCTCCCCTTCCACTAGACCTTGAGTGGTGGTCTGGACGCTTAGTCATTGCGGATGAGATGATAAACTGAGGTCCCGCGTGCAGCATGCATTTAGCGCACGTAAAAGAACCCACGGCAAGAAAAATCCACTTCGACAGGATAACAAATAAAATTGCAAGCAGGAAAAAATACAAAAAACAAAAAAAAAAGTGGCGCTCCCAATGTAGCGACGCGCTCTCTCTGGGGAGAGTAGCCCTAATTTCACACAGAGAAATCTGTTGTGACAAAAAGAGTAATACAAATATAAGTACAAATAAATGTTACCGCAACAAACAGGCCCTCAATTTTTATGCACACTTCATTGAATGACGTTGCAAGTAACAAACAGGACAGCAAGTGTTACCCGTAAATCATTCCAGTAAATGTTGCTGCAACAAGCAAGCCCTTATCTTTTTTCACCCACACTTCAGTAACTGTTCATGCAATAAAACTAGTCCTAACTTATTAACCGTACTCCAGTACCTGCAAAAGCGACCCTGATGCAACCAATCACCCCCACAACACCCACACCCCAACCTTCCCGTCACCTTCCCCACCCCCAACACTCACTGCAATATGCAGGATGAATGTACAATGGATATGTCTAATGCTAACGTCCATATTCTAAATATATTTCTGTTTAATAATTACGATGTAATAATTAATTGCAATGTTTTTAAAAGCGAATATGTGAAATGCTTGTATTTGAGAACATATGTTTATTACTCTTGTTTAATCAAGTTATCCGCGTGTGTGGGGTGGGGGTGGGGGGGGGGGCGGTGCGGGTGTGTGCTGATTATCTGGGTGTGGTTTTCCGCAATTCATCTTTATTCTTATCTTATCTGTCTATTATAATCAATGTGCAGTATAGTAGGCTATGTTTATAATTATATTCAAATAATGTTTCTTAATTCTTTCTGTTTTTACATTAAGAATACTAGTTATTACCTGCAGGGGTGTGGATGTATGTATGAAACGATGTATGTGATATTTTTTACATTTGTATCTTCGTAATATTTGTAGGGGCTGTTGTTGGCTTTTACAGTTATGGTCCCCATGTTGTTTACTTGTCTATGTTGTGATAATGCACCTGACCAAATTTCTCCAGTTGGAGATAATAAAGTTATTCTTATCTTATCTTATCTTTTCTTACCGGGCCACCCAGTCGATAGCCATGCCCTCAGGCCGGTTGACCTGCACGATGGGCAGGGTCTGGGGCAGGGTGGTCTGGTTGTTGTCCTTGGGCACCACGGCGCGGTGGATCCTGTGCAGTGAGGTGTCGGTCCAGTAGACCAGCTGCCGCAGGGGGTCCACAGCCAGGGCGTCGGCCCGCTGGCCCGTGGCAATCACGTCCGAGTAGTCCTTGCGCCACGAGCGGTACTGTCGGATCTCATGGCCCATCGTGAACAGCACGATCACGTTGCGGTCTGCAAGCAGGTCACGACTGGTGTTTCAACACGATTTTATTCTCAAAAGCAAGTGGAGTGATGGCCTAGAGGTAACGCCCCCCCGCCCCCCTTCCCTAGAAGCGAGAGAATCTGAGAGCGCTGGTTCGAATCACGGCTCAGCCGCCGATATTTTCTCCCCCTCCACTAGACCTTGAGTGGTGGTCTGGGCGCTGGTCATTCGTATGAGACGATAAACCGAGGTCCCGTGTGCAGTATGCACTTAGCGCACGTAAAATAACCCACGGCAACAAACGGGCTGTTCCTGGCAAAATTCTGTAGAAAAATCCACTTCGGTAGAAAAAACAAATAAAACTGCACCCCAGAAAAAAATACAAAAAAATGGGTGTCGCTGCAGTGTAGCGACGCGCTCTCCCTGGGGAGAGCAGCCCGAACTTCACACAGAGAAACCTGTTGTGATAAAAAGAAATACAGAAAATACAAATGCAAAGACATTGCAAACACACAGAGCAGCAACAAGCTGGTGCTTACGGTGTGGTGGGAAAACTGCACATACACACAGTGAACACATAACACAGCGGCAGTATTGAAAGCAACATGAAACATGAAATATGACTTAGATCACGGTCACGACTGGTCACGTTGTTCTTGTGGCAGGTGTGTGACTCCTGACATATTTCTCAGTTTAAACGAAATCTCAAAGATCGCTGGTTGACGGATAAAGTGTTATGAGCGTGCGGTAATTGTCCGCATGCACACGAGTATTTCTTTCTTTTATTTTCGATTTTTTGAGTGACACCAAAGACATTTCCAAGATACTGAACCAAGCAATATCCATGTCCGTCCTCTGCTCAATCCACGAGCAAGACAGATAAAAAGCGACAAAACAACAACAACAACAACAACAAAAACAGAGACGATACAAACATACAATACAAACAACCATAAAAACTTCAGCAGCACTAACAACCATCTCATCACCACCGCCACTACAAACCTCCACCTCCACCACCACCAACAGCAGCAACAACAGCAACAACATCAACAGTGACACAGAAACTAACTGGCAGCCTTGCACTCGAGACCCTTGTAGTCAGTGTCGACGAATCCTTTGTGACAGCGGCATTTGAAGGAGCCCTTGACGTTCTGACAGTCCTGGGGGCACTTGTTGCCCCACGAGGCGCACTCGTCGATGTCTGCACGTGACACACGGTCATCACAGTCAGACTGACACGTTTAAGCTTCGCGATTTCTTCCGCTTTTTGCTGTAATGTTGTTGTTGTTGTTTTTGTTTTGTTTTGCTTTGTTTCTGCTTTTTTGTTGTTGTTGTTTGTTTGTTTGGATTGTTGTTTTTTTTTCTCTTCCATTCAGAATAAGAAAGTGTGCTTCAAAACGAAAATCTCTGTTTTTTGTTCAGCATGTATTGATTAATTCTGCTTGTACCGTGACCTACAATTGATAATTTGTATACCTAATACACCATCTCTGTCAATAAATCATATAATCATAATAAAACCTTAGCGAACAGCATAAAAATTACGCACGCATGCAAACGCGTACGCGCGCGAGCGCGCGCGCACACACACACACACACACACACACACACAAGGAAACATGGAATTCGCAAACACACAAAGACCCAATGAGCAAACTTCAAAACTGCAATCACTAAGATATCACCTTCGCAGGTCTTGCTGTCGTTGGCTGACACTCGAAAGCCCGGATGACAGGAGCAGTAGAAGCCGCCCTGTGGCAGGTCTGTGCAGTTGTGCTCACAGCCGCCATTGTTCTTGGAACAGCTGGCCGTTGTGTCCGAGTTCTTCTCTGCAACAGTGCACCAGACGGCACGTTCAACATGTATTTGTATTTGTATTTCTTTTTATCACAACAGATTTCTCTGTGTGAAATTCGGGCTGCTCTCCCCAGGGAGAGCGCGTCGCTACACTACAGCGCCACCCATTTTTTTGTATTTTTTCCTGCGTGCAGTTTTATTTGTTGTTCATATCGCAGTGGATTTTTCTACAGAATTTTGCCAGGAACAACCCTTTTGTTGCCGTGGGTTTTTTTACGTGCGCTAAGTGCATGCTGCACACAGGACCTCGGTTTATCGTCTCATCCGAATGACTAGCGTCCAGACCACCACTCAAGGTCTAGTGGAGGGGGAGAAAATATCGGCGGCTGAGCCGCGATTCGAACCAGCGCGCTCAGATTCTCTCGCTTCCTAGGCGGACGCGTTACCTCTAGGCCATCACTCCACATGTATAATGTAGTATGTATTGGTAGCTAGTCAGTAGTTCAGAAAGTATAGCAAAATACGTAAAGTACATACAAGTAGCATGTAAAGTAGTAAAGTATTTGTTGGTAATTAGTTTCTCCGTTAGTATGTATAAGTAGCTACTCAGTAGTAAAGAATGTATAGCAAAGTACGTAAAGTACATATTAGTTGCATGTAAAGTAGGAAAGTATTTGTAGGTAACTAGTTTCTCCGTTACAATGGCCAGTCATTTACAGCTTAGTCTTTTGTGATGGACTATGACTCTCAAACCAGTAGGCAAGATTGCACTGGCTCTTAGTGCTGCAGTTTTGGGGGCTAGTTGGCCTTTGGGGACCATCTCAACGCCGACTGTCCTAAAACCTTCTTGGCCGAGAGAGTGGGGATGTAACTTGGGCAAGACATTCTCCACAATAATCCAATTTAAGCCCAGATAGTTGAGACAGCAGCTGACCACCTCTGCTGTTCTGATGGTCATTGTCGGACTCGAATGACTGTCATACATATACAGTGAAGTGTGTATAGGTAAAGCATGTAGGCCTATTGAGCAACTTAACCAGTCTCTAGTAAAGTATGTAGACTATAGGTATTTAGTAAAGTGTGTAAAGAAAGCGAGTGCAGAATGCATGTAGCTAGTAGGTATAAACTGTGTAAAGGTGGTTAGTGAATTGTGCACAAACAACTGGTAATACCAAAGTACAAGAGTATTAGTGCTCAAAAAACAAGTACACGTCTTTCTCCAAAGTAGAAGGTCGTACAGATCTTCATGTATGTGAATATTTTGTATGGAAACATTGCGTGCGTGCGTGCGTGCGTGTGTGTGTGTGCTGAAAAATGCGAAAAAAAACGAAACGTGCAGACTAACCAGCGCGAATATGCATTCAGTTATTTGCATGTGAAATGCGTTCATGCCTACATTAGTCTTAACACGGACCTACATTATCATCAATAGCAGCGCAGGCTGATGTTAAATTTGGTGAACACAATAATGTGAAAACACTGTGCATCCAATGTTTTACACAATCAGAAAGCTATAATGCCACAAGAATATTTTACCCATTTTCATACGTACATGTGGATGCTGTATTTACAACTTAACGCTCAGTAGAAGTTTTATTCAGCTTAACGCTCAGTAGAATTTTTATTCGTTCCAAACAGAAAGGAACACACTGACTTCATATATGTAAAACAAAGATAAGGTTGTAAATTACAAAAAATAAATGTTGATGAGAAGAGGTTCGTCATATCACCCCATTCTCTCTTTTGTTTGGATAACAAATAACAAATCGAGGAATACGCTATTTCTCAAACTATAACCAGGAAAATTAACAGTAACAAAACGAAAACACAATTTCTCAAACAATAACTAGGAAAATTAACAGTCAACAAACGAACACGCTATTACTCAAACTATAACTAGGAAAATTAACAATAACAAAACGAAGAACACGCTATTTCTCAAACTATAACCAGGAAAATTAACAGTCACAAAACGAAGAACACGCTATTTCTCAAACTTTAACTAGGAAAATTAACAGTCACAAAACGAAGAACACGCTATTTCTCAAACTTGAACTAGGAAAATTAACAATAACAAAACGAAGAACACGCTAATTCTCAAACTACGAAAATCAACAAAGACTTTGATGTATTAAAAACCTACTTACAGCTGTTGTCCATGCAATACAAGAGTTAGGCCTACATAACTAATTTCATTTTGTGACCGGCTGTTAGCGTCACTTTCACACTGCTCGATCTGAAACCTGATGATGAAACAAAAACAGAAGAAATGCAAGAGATGCAGTGGTGTGGAGAAAGACACTGTGACACTCACGGCACCCATTTTCATCCGAGGCATCATCGCAGTCCTGCACGTTGTTGCACACCATGGAGGCAGCTATGCACTGCTTGTTGGTGCACTTGAACTCATCGGCTTCACACTTTCTGGTTGGCGCTTTTGTGGAGCCTGTTCATCAAAGGTCAACAACAACAACAACATTCAAACACCCCTTTCCTGTCAATACGTAATTATCATCAAACACCCCTTTCCTGTCAATACGTAATTATCATCAAACACCGCACACTTTTCCTGTCAATACATAATTATCATCAAACACCCCTTTCCTGTCAATACGTAATTATCATCAAACATCACACCCTTTTCCTGTCAATACGTAATTATCATCAAACACCCCTTTCCAGTCAATACGTAATTATCATCAAACACCCCTTTCCTGTCAATACGTAATTATCATCAAATACCCCTTTCCTGTCAATACGTAATTATCATCAAACACCACACCCTTTTCCTGTCAATACGTAATTATCATCAAACACCACACCCCTTACCTGTCAATACGTAATTATCATCAAACACCACACCCTTTTCCTGTCAATACGTAATTATCATCAAACACCACACCCCTTTCCTGTCAATACGTAATTATCATCAAACACCACACCCCTTTCCTGTCAACACGTAATTATCATCAAATATCCCCTTCCTGTCACTACGTAATTATCATCAAACACCACACCCCTTTCCTGTCAATACGTAATTATCATCAAACACCCCTTTCCAGTCAATACGTAATTATCATCAAATACCCCTTTCCTGTCAATACGTAATTATCATCAAACACCCATTTCCTGTCAATACGTAATTATCATCAAATATCCCCTTTCCAGTCAATACGTAAGTATCATCAAATACCCCTTTCCTGTCAATACGTAATTATCATCAAACACCCCTTTCCAGTCAATACGTAATTATCATCAAACACCACACCTCTTTCCTGTCAATACGTAAGTATCATCAAACACCCCTTTCCTGTCAATACATAATTATCATCAAATACCCCTTTCCTGTCAATACGTAATTATCATCAAACATCACACCCTTTTCCTGTCAATACGTAATTATCATCAAATATCCCCTTCCTGTCAATACGTAATTATCATCAAACACCACACCCTTTTCCTGTCAATACGTAATTATCATCAAATATCCCCTTCCTGTCAATACGTAATTATCATCAAACATCACACCCTTTTCCTGTCAATACGTAATTATCATCAAACACCACGCCCTTTTCCTGTCAATACATAATTATCATCAAACACTCCTTTCCTGTCAATACGTAATTATCATCAAATACCCCTTTCCAGTCAATACGTAATTATCATCAAATACCCCTTTCCTGTCAATACGTAATTATCATCAAATACCCCTTTCCTGTCAATACGTAATTATCATCAAACACCCCTTTCCAGTCAATACGTAATTATCATCAAACACCCCTTTCCAGTCAATACGTAATTATCATCAAATATCCCTTTCCTGTCAATACGTAATTATCATCAAACACCCCTTTTCCTGTCAATACGTAATTATCATCAAACATCACACCCTTTTCCTGTCAATACGTAATTATCATCAAACATCACACCATTTTCCTGTCAATACGTAATTATCATCAAACACCACACCCCTTTCATGTCAACACGTAATTTTCATCAAATACCCCTTTCCTGTCAATACGTAATTTTCATCAAATACCCCTTTCCTGTCAATACGTAATTATCATCAAACACCACACCTCTTTCCTGTCAATACGTAATTATCATCAAACACCCTTTTCCTGTCAATACGTAATTATCATCAAACACCCTTTTCCTGTCAATACGTAATTATCATCAAACACCACACCTCTTTCCTGTCAATACGTAATTATCATCAAACACCCTTTTCCTGTCAATACGTAATTATCATCAAACACCCTTTTCCTGTCAATACGTAATTATCATCAAACACCACACCTCTTTCCTGTCAATACGTAATTATCATCAAACACCCTTTTCCTGTCAATACGTAATTATCATCAAACACCCTTTTCCTGTCAATACGTAATTATCATCAAACACCACACCTCTTTCCTGTCAATACGTAATTATCATCAAACACCCTTTTCCTGTCAATACGTAATTATCATCAAACACCACACCCTTTTCCTGTCAATACGTAATTATCATCAAACACCACACCCCTTACCTGTCAATACGTAATTATCATCAAACACCCCTTACCTGTCAATACGTAATTATCATCAAACACCACACCCTTTCCTGTCAATACGTAATTATCATCAAACACCACACCCTTTCCTGTCAATACGTAATTATCATCAAACACCCCTTTCCTGTCAATACGTAATTATCATCAAACACCCCTTTCCTGTCAATACGTAATTATCATCAAACATCCCTTTCCTGTCAATACGTAATTATCATCAAACATCCCTTTCCAGTCAATACGTAAGTATCATCAAACACCCTTTTCCTGTCAATACGTAATTATCATCAAACACCACACCCTTTTCCTGTCAATACGTAATTATCATCAAACACCTCTTTCCTGTCAATACGTAATTATCATCAAACACCACACCCTTTTCCTGTCAATACGTAATTATCATCAAACACCTCTTTCCTGTCAATACGTAATTATCATCAAACACCTCTTTCCTGTCAATACGTAATTATCATCAAATACCCTTTTCCTGTCAATACGTAATTATCATCAAACACCCCTTTCCTGTCAATACGTAATTATCATCAAACACCACACCATTTTCCTGTCAATACGTAATTATAATCAAACACCCTTTTCCTGTCAATACATAATTATCATCAAACACTCCTTTCCTGTCAATACGTAATTATCATCAAATACCCCTTTCCAGTCAATACGTAATTATCATCAAATACCCCTTTCCAGTCAATACGTAATTATCATCAAATACCCCTTTCCTGTCAATACGTAATTGTCATCAGCAGAGTGCACGTCATCACCTTTGTTGTTCTGGATTTGAAACATATGTTCTAGAATATGAGACGACATATCTGTATAAAAGAAATGAACTGGTAAGCAGTGACATTAATGGGACAGTTATAAACAAGGCAGCGGAATACTGGAAAACAACAACAACAACATGAGCTGAGGCAGATTCGTCA
>JAAQRG010111421.1:0-10115 GCA_011634625.1 Babylonia areolata | reverse complement strand
ATGGCTGAAATGATTATTGTTGGACGCCAGACCATCGCCTGAGAGACCTTTTGAACGAGTGAAAGATCAGCCATGGACGTTTTCATCAGCTGAATCTCTGCGGGCGGACTATCGCGGGGGAACAAAGTAACACCCCACTCAGGGTCTTCTTTCCAATGACAAAGATTATGACCGCGAATGTTAAAAGACGACTTCCACACAATATTTCTTGGTCTTCGGTGTACAGCATCTGACGAAGGCCTGAAGGAAAGCCAAATAAGGGCCCACGTCTGACTCTAACTCAGTGGTTGTTTGATAGTGACTAGGGTTGTGTGTTTTGAACAAACATGAACCCATGGCTGGTGCGGGTGGCTGCTCTGGTCACTTACGTTGAATAGAAGTGACCACTCTGACGTCAGCATATCCTGTATACTTAAGTATAATAAGTAGGAGATATAGAAGATAAAGTGACAATAACGACCTCAATGACCGACATCCCAGTTATCAGGGCTTCCCTTCTGACCGAATGGGCAAGGTACAGTAAGAGAAGTCGGAAACAAAGGTTGCGAATGAAATGTATAGGCGTTCTGGAGCGAACACTCACCGAAATTTTAGATAATTCCCTCCAAGAAGAATTAAGCTGTTCAGCCGATTCCAGCTTAAAGTTCCTCTGACTAGAGATATGAATACCCAACACTGGTACATCTTTTTCTTTTCATTTTTCACCATCCAACTGTGTGTGTGTGTGTGTGCAACTAAGGCAACCAGTGAGTTCCTGCATATCTCCACAGAGCAGCTATCGTTCGCTCCATACATTCTACGTCTTTTACAGGTCCAATGATTTATGTTGAACGTGGGACTTTCGCATGGACGTTCTCTCAGTCATATGCAGAGTATTTTTCAGTTTTTTTCATTTCCAGCGTTTTTCTGAGGGGTGAAGAGGACGGAAGGTCCGCACACAAGCTGACTTGAGAGCTGGGAAAAGATCACCATCCTAACCTTTTAGGTGTCATGCTTAGTTTACGGCTGACTTGGTTTCATGTTACACATTCACAAATCTGATTCACATGAAACTGAATACGATGTTCTGTTTTCTTTCCTTTTCATTCTATGTATCTTTCTTTCTTCTCTCTCTCTCTCTCTCTCTCTCTCTCTCTCTCTCTCTGTCCCTCTCTCTGTCCCTCTCTCTCTGTCTGCCCGTCTGTCTCTCTGTTGCTGTCTCTCCATTGCTTGTTTCCCCCATTCTCTCTTTTGTTTTATTATTTTATATTACCAGGGTTCAAATGACTATCATTAAGTACTGTATAGTGCAGACTGGATGAAAAAAGCTCATTATTGATCGTGATCTATTATCCTCAAGAATAAATGACAATTTTGTCTTAGTTTTCTTGTTTCCTTTTTTCCCTCTTTTTCCTCCTCTTCCTCTTCCCCAGTCTTCGGGTGTCAATTGATTTCTTAAAATATAACGTCGTGGTTCACCCCCGCCCGCCCCCCTAACCCCACCCACCCCGACCCCCACCTCTTTTTTTTCTTTGTTTTACTGTCTTTTAGTATTTCCGTTTCCCTGTTTTCTTTCTTTCTTTCTTTTTGTCCCTTATATTCACGTCATCCTTGTTTGCCTGGTTTCTGTTTTGTTCTACTTTTTGCATCACAGTCGTCGTCTTCCGCCCGTGCATAAAAAAGCAAAAAACAAACAACAACAACAACAACAACAAAAAACAATGGCGCGAGGCCTAAAACAGCCTATACCAACAGCCTGTGTAGGTGGAACTTTTCGTTCGTCGCAATGTGATATATATATCAGCTGATGAGAAAGGTAAAGTGTGGCTGATGTACGTGCTGAACTAGACAGGACTGGCGTGAGAGACCGAGTTCGTGCGGGAGGAGACGGCTTCTCTGATTAAGTCGGTGAGTTTGGACATATATGTGTATATTATCATTAGCGACTATGCTTTTGAGGACAAGTGCTGACAGGCTAGTTTGCATCCACTGTGTGTCGCTGGTCGTTTTTTGGTGGGTTAGGACTCTGAAGGTGCAGGTACTGAGAAGTGGAGGATGGAGCTGTATCAGTATATGTGTGATCAATGAATTTGATCCATATGCTCTTACTAGAAGTAGAACTCACTTTTGGCACTGTTAGTGTTAATCTCTCTCTCTCTCTCTCTCTCTCTCTCTCTCTCTCTCTCTCTCTCTCTCTCTCTCTATCTATCTATCTATCTATCTATCTATCTATCTCTCTCTCTTTTGGGAGGTTAGGACTCGGTGCCGCAAGTACTATGAAGTAGAGGATGGAACTGTGTGTGTGATCAATGAACTTTAAGTAGATGATCAATCTAAAACCCACTTTTGTCACTGTTACTCTCTCCCCCTCTCTCTCTCTCTCTCTCTCTCTCTCTCTCTCTCTCTCTGATAAAAAAATATTGCTTTGTTCGAAATTTCTCTGTTCTTCTGTCTGTGTCTCTCTGTTTCAGTATTAATCTTATCTCACTGATTGATTCCAGTCTGTCATTGTTGATAATTTCCAGTCTGAACCCGTTAAAATCGAACATGGAGTCCCACAGGGATCTGTTTTAGGCCCAGTGCTATTCACACTGTACACTGCTCCTCTCGTTGAAAGTATCAACCGCCATAATGTCAGTCATCATTCTTATGCTGATGTCTGTTAACTCCAGAAGAATGATACCCCCGAAAAACTGTCGACGCTCTTGCAAGAAACATCCAACTGCTTCTTGGACATTCAAAACTGGATTACCCTAAATAAGTTACAATTGAACGCGGACAAAACTGGAACAATATCATAGGAAGTAAACAAAAACTCTCTTCCATCACAACTGACACAATCAAACTTGGCAGTACATCCATCCCTCTTTCCAGTTCAGTCAGGAACCTCGGCGTTGCCCTTGACAACATACTGTCCATGCAAAAATTAATCAGTCAGATGTGTCAATCCTGCTACTGTCAAATGCGGCGCATCAGTTCCATCCGGAAATACCTGTCCATTGACGCAACATCTAGATTTGTCGTTTCTCTCATTCTCTCTCGCCTTGACTATTGTAACTCTCTATTGTCTGGTTTGCCTGCTTCATCCATTCAGTTCCTTCAGCGCATACAAAACTGTGCTGCCCGACTCGTCCTCAGAAAGAAAAGATCTGAGCACATCGCTTTTCCTTTGCAACATCTCCACTGACACCCTGTCTCACACAGAATAAAATACAAGATCAGCACTCTATGTTATAAATGTATTCACAAATCTGCCCCTTCCTATCTCTGTGGCTGCCTTCACTTGTACACTCCATCTCGTTCACTACGATCGGCTTCGGATCTACTCTTTTTACGCATACCCAGATTCAAAAACTCGACTTTTGGCCGCCGTTCTTTCTCTCTCTGGACCTTGCAGTTGGAATGAACTTCCTCCTTCGATTCGTCAGGTCTCCACACTCAGCTCTTTCAAGTCTGGCCCTAAAACCCACCTCTTCCCAAAAACTTTATTAATAGCCTCCCTTCCCTGCCTCTTCCTTGACTTCAGTTTCTCTAGTTTTAGAGTTATGCATGCGTATGACTGACTGGTGCGAAAGCGCTTTGATTTGTCTCTGCACAAGATTCAGCGCTATATAAATACCATTATTATTATTATTTATACCTCTCTCTGTCTGTCCCTCCTGAATGTGTGTCTCTGGCTCTCTCTCTCTCTCTCTCTCTCTCTCTCTCTCTCTCTGTGTGTGTGTGTGTGTGTGTGTGTGTTTCTCACTCCCTGTCTCTCTCTGTCTGCCTATCTGTCTGTCTGTCTTTTTCTCTTTATCTCTTTCTCTTACTATTGCTGTTACTTTTTCCCTCCCTCCCTTTCCCCCATCTCTTTCTGATCTGTATCTCTGTTTCAGTATGTGTCTGCCTCTCTCTTTGACCCCCCTCCCCACTCTCTCTCTCTCTCTCTCTCTATCTGTATCTCTGTCTATATGTCCGTTTCTCTGTGTCACTATGTGTGTTTCTCTTTCTGTCTCTTTTTGTCTCTCTCTCTGTGATAAAAAGACATATTTTGTTCAAAATTTCTGTCTTCGTCTGTCAGCGTCTGTCTGTTTTAGTATGTCTGTCTGCCTCTCTCTGTGCCCCCACACCCCCCCTTTCTCTTTCTATTTTTCTGCGTGTCTCTGTCTGTCTGTCTGTCTGTTTGTCTCTCTCTCTCTCTGATCCAATATATTGTTCGAAATTTCTGTCTTCCTATGTCTGTGTGTCTCTGTTTCAGTGTGTCTGTCTGCCTCTCTCTTTCTCTGTATGTGTGTGGGGGGAGGGGGGATATGTGTGTATGCGTAAACATGAATATATGTATAAATATATATGTTGTAAAACGCATGACAACGACAATAAGTATGTATCTGGTATGCTTTTGACTATAACTACTTCCGCGGCCGTTTATGACCCCATAGATTAGCTGAGTGGTCCCCTCTCCTTCCGCCAGCGGTGTCAGCGAGGGTTAGAGTGCTATTTCGTGAGGGAGTTATTAAGGTGGATGTATTTATTTTATTTAGAAAAATAACAAGATTGGTGCACGCAACGAGTGTATGCCGGCGGCGTGACTTTGTCACTCATTTTGTGTGCGTGACCGAGGTGGGTTTCGCCGAAGCGCGGGGGACACCGTTCACTTGTGACACGTCAGTAATGAACACGAACATCTTTCCCGGAAAGAAAGGCATACCTTTTCAACATTGAGGTGTTGTTGTTGTTTTTTTGTTTGTTTGTTTTTGTTTTGTTTTTGTTTTTTGTTTGTTTGTTTGTTTTTTAAGTTTTTCAGACTTGAATTATAGGTTGAAAACTGTCAGTTATTGACCACTATAAAATTGAATAAGAGGTCCAGTCAGCCGATGATGCGGGTTAGCTGTCTTGCATTAAAAAAAAAAAGAAGAAAAAAAGAGAGAAAATAGAAGAAGAAAAAAACACACACACACACGAAATGAACAATAAAACAATCATCATCAAAATTAAATTAAAAACAGAAAAAGTAGGTCTGTTTGTGAAATGAAGCCAGCTATCACTGAAGAAACGTCAGCTGTTCCAACTATTCACTGACTGACCCAGTCCAGTCAGTCTTGGCAATCTAACCTTCGTATGTCAAGTCACGTGGCTGTATGATGAACTTGATTGGTCAAGGACAGGAAATCCCAGCTCGAGTTGACATACACATGGAGAGACTGACTCTCCTCACTGACACACACACACAAGCACACGCTCTCATCAGTGGGCACGTGTGCTTGCATGAACATATTATGCATACATGCAGGCACACACTCACCCGCACATGTCCACATCAGCAAGCACACGAACTGAAGCGTTGACACACTGACTCACGTAGTGTTGAGTTCAACGACCAAATTCCAGGGCACGGTCTTGGGCAGTTCACACACACATACACACACACACACACACACACACACACACACACACACATACACACGCACGCTCGCGCACACACACACACACACACACACACACACACACATACGCACGCAACTATTAAATATACGATGTCCAACACAGGCACGCATGTGCCAGTGCGCACAACAAAAAACGTGTGTGTGTTTACCACACACTGCAGACAGACGCATGCGCGTATATCTACGTACAGGATTGACATTGCATTGGCGTAAGTAAACACATATCCAGACGCTTACACAATTATGCGCACTGAGAAGCGCGCGCATGCACACATACACACGCACGCACGCACGCACACACACGCACAAGATCATAATAGGTACTCAACGACTTTCAACATTATGCACCCCACCCCTCCTCCACACCTTATCTCCGCTTTCCCCTCCACACACACACTCACATCACACACACACACGCACACACACACACTATTCTCTGACATACAGAGAGCTGACATTCCCATCATTCGTTCGTTTTTGCAGCCTGAAGAAGACAGCAGCAGTTTGGACTGACCCTCCGAAGCCCCCCTCAAGTTAATTCTGCCACAAACGGCATCATGCGACAGCAGATGTTCCGGGACGCAGTGGTTGATGCCACGTACTATCCCATTGTCTTCTGCACTGGCGCCTTGTGCCTCATCCTCTTCAAGTTCATCAGCCCTTACGTGTCTGGAAAGCTCTGGAGTAACTACACTCATCTGCCCAAGGGGGTCAGAATTGACTGGGGAACAAGGTAATCAGCATCACTGGCTTTGGTGGTGGCTTTGGAGGTGGTGGGAGAGGAGGGGGGGGGGGTTGAGGAGTAGGGTATGGAGGAGGGGGGGGGGGTAATAATAGCCATAGGGGCCAGGTGGAGAAAGAGAGAGAGTCATAATCAGAATTTTAGAATTCTGATTCAGAGAGAGAGAGAGAGGGGGAGGGGGGGGGAGGGGAGGAGACTTAAAAATAGTAACTTTCTGTCAGTCTGAGCCCGTCTCTGATTGTGTGTCTGACTGTGTATGTTACTCTGTGTGTGTGCGCGCGCGCGCGCGTGTGTGTGTGAAATGTTTGTTGGTGTATGACTGATGTATGCTCATATTTGCTTAATTTGAAGGACGAAAATAATAACATCTTCCAAAAGTGACATAAAAAAAAAAAAACGATGTGAAAGAATTGAAACATCTTTTCTATGATCTGATGAAAAAAGGGTTATTGGGTCTGACTTGATGGCTGTCATGAAAGCAGATCTATTTTTACGCTATCTATTTGTAACAGTGTTTAGAGAGGCTTTCATTTACAGCCACCTGTGTTGATAAATCTACACATCAGAACTGAGGGACCTTCATCTTATCTTACTGTGGTGGTACAGTTCTTTGACATTGTTATCTTTGTGCTGCACGCCCAATTAAGTTATCAGTTATTGTTATCTTTGTACTGCACGCCCAATTAAGTTATCAGTTATCATAATGCAAAACCAAAACCAAAATTCAACACATAACCGGTTTTCAAACTACACTGTACACAGCGATGATAAAACCTCAAATTAATCTTGTGCATTCTCTGTAGTATTTTATTTATTCACAGACCATTCAGATCATATAACAGTTAACGGAATTGTTCATTAAACATCCAGGTCGAAAATGTTGCACCAGTAAACTTTGTCCGGTGGCAGAAATTAAACGTGATTTGATGATGGGATGAAACTGCAAGCCAAACCTCTGTGTGCACGTGTGTATTTATGAATTGGGTTAGTGTTATCATAATTTCTCTCCATGTCATCTGCAAAGTTAACCCAAACAATGTGTGCATCACACACACACACACACACACACACACACACACACACACACACACACACACACACACACAGAAGCCTCAAATATATATATAGAGAGAGAACATCCATGGCCATACTGATACTATTGAGTGTTACACACCAAAAAACAACAATAGCATCTATAAATTTAGCATTAAGACCACTAATAAAAACAACAATACAACAACAACAACAGTTCATTTGATATAATGAACTCAGCAGTCCTTACCCTGTCACGGAAAATGACTAATCGTTGCAGGGTGGTCTCCACGGCACATGCCACGACTGTCTCTCTGATGTCTGCCTACGCCCATCTGTATGATGATGACATGCACACACACCCTGTATGGTGAGTTTGATCCACTCAATCACAAAGCAACAAGGATAAAGTGAGAGGGAAAACAGCATAAAACATGCTCAGAAATCAATAAACTATGGTATGCATGCGTATAAGCGATCTATTAGGTTATACCAAGTTGTTTTTTCTGATAGGGTAACGATGTATTTGATAATAAAGAAACGAGTCATTTTTTTATTCAGTTGACATTATTGTAAGTCAGTCTGCTTTGAACTAACAAAAATGAAGAAGCCTTTATGGCAATGGGAAATTAAATTCAATATTATTTTGTGTGTAGTATATATATATACACATAACCATGTGCTGTTGTGAAAACCATGGGTCAAAGTATTAGTCATCACATGAAATGATTAGAACAGAAAAAAAAAAAAGTGACTGTCATGCTGATAAGCGGGTTTTGATTTGTGTTTATTGGTGATTTGGTAAGTTACGTTGTTGTTTTTGTTGTTGTTGTTGTTGTTTTTATAGCTGGCAGTAATCTTTATCATAAGGACTGCCACTCAAGGACTGACACAGTGAAAGACTTTTCTGACTACATGTGTTAGATATCTGTTCATTTTCTAAATCTAATCAATTGCAGGTGGGATTGTCCGTTGGTCAGAACAGCATGTGCTGTTGTTATCGGTTACATGGTTATGGGTAAGTCTGCCATTTCCAGTCAATTATGAAACAATAAAACAATAACAGCCACAATAATAGTAATGAAAATAATAATGATAATAATAATATATCATCATCATCATCATCAATTAGTTATCTACATGAAAAAGAAACACCTTACGTTATTCAGACTGTTAATTAAGGTCAGAAAGTTACTGAAATATTGTCATCTGAAAGATTGTCAAAACCACCAACATCCAGTACTCTGTAAGCAGAATATTCACCTGCAGGGAAGCACCAATGGAATATCCTGTATGTCAGATGAGCATGGCATTTTCAGGCCTTGCGGAAAGCATTCCTTTCCGAGAGTTTCTATTCGGTAGTATCTTTGTATTACAAAACCAGTAGACATTTTTGGTGTAGATTTTCACTCACGCACACGCACATACACAGACACACACACAGACACACACCCCACCCCCCACCCACACAAAGTCCACGTGCACTTGCAAATGCATGTTGGCATGTACATCGGAGCGTGTGTGTGTGTGCGTGCGTGCGCACGCATGTGTGCACTGTTAATGGTTCCATCAGCAAGATTATGGGTTAGTTTTAGTAGATGTACCTAGATTACCATCTGCAAGAAACTTTTATGTGTAAATATTTCTATAATGTCTACAGTCTTTTAAATCTCGCTCACACTTAACAAATTAAAACAATTCTTCTGCGTCATCATCAACAACAACAAGATGATGAACAGTAGATGTGTTGCTTTCGCATGTTTCAGATCTCATCTTGATAACGATCTACTTCAAAGACATGGGAGAGCTGGAGTACTATGTCCACCATTCAGCGTCCATTTTCGCATACTACTACGTTGTGGTGAGATTTTGGCATGTTTTGGCATGTCTGTATATTTCAGGGACACCATTTTGTTTTGTGTCAACGAGTACATTATAGTTATCATTTGACAGAACAGGGTGAAATGTTTTTTTCTGTCTGTCATGTTTGTCTGTCTTTCTGTCTGTCACTATAGGTGTGTGTGTGTGGCTGTGCGTGTGTGTGTGTGTGTGTGTGTGAGAGAGAGAGAGAGAGCGTGCATGCACCTGTGTGTGTGTGTTCCTGTATGTGTATGTGTGTGCGCGCATGTGATTTGTGTGTCTGTCTGTCTGTATGTAAATAGTGTGTGTTTGTGGGAGAGAGAGACAAGAGAGAGATTGCGAAGAGTTTCAGAATATTAAAGACTGGATATTCAATGATGATTTTCCAATGAAATCTAACTACATGTATTTTGCTTACAATTCAAAAGAAACATATTCCTTCTCATACCCTTCATTTCATCAAAGGTTATAGTCAGAGTTCCAATCTAAAATAAGTTTTATGATAATCCTGTAATTAGTGTAAAGATAAGTATATCTGAAAGATTAAAGTAAGAAAATGCATTGTACGCCAGTGTTTATGTAGCTGCATAGAAGAAAAAAAAACAAATGTTAAGTTAATGATAGATTGTTAAATGCTTCTCATGTGTTGCAAAAATAAATCTTTATGAGAAACGACTCCTATTTTGTATTTATTTATTCATTTATCTATAAAAATAAATGGCCCAGTTTTCGGTTATGTTAACCCCATTATGTTTATTTACCATGGAAAGTATGAAGAGTATATATATTTGCTTGAATCTCTCTCTCTCTCTCTCTCCCTCTCTCTCTCTCTCTCTGTTTTGAGAGAGAGGGTGCTATATAAATGTACATTATCATTATTTTGCTCATTGTATTCTCTCTTTTTATTTTCAGTCCTACGGAGTGATGCCATATTTTGCCAACTTCCGACTTCTATCTGAAATTTCAACTCCATTCCTCAACATCAGGTGAGCCAAACATTTTGAATTCTAAAAAAATCTAGCTTTCTGGTGTGTGTGTGTGTGTGTGTGTGTGTGTGTGTGTGTGTTCTTGTTGCT
>JAAQRG010111418.1:0-10052 GCA_011634625.1 Babylonia areolata | reverse complement strand
ACTCTCCACTATAATCAAATTCTAGCCCAAATAGTCAGAACAGCAGTTGCCTCCTCTGCTGTTCTGATGATCATAGTCGGACATGACTGACTATCATATATATATATATATATATATATAGGTAATAGAAGTAGAACTGTGTAAAGCAGGTCTCAGGTAACTAGACAGTCAGTAGAACTTTGTAAAGCATGTCTTAGGTAACTAAAGAGTCAGTATAACTGTCTAAAACATGTCTGAGAAGAAGAAGAAGAAGACAAGCATAACAAAGAAGAAGAAGAAGATGACAATGGTAATGAAGGAGATGATAAAGAAGAAGAGGAAGACGACAATGATGATAATGAAGAAGATGATCAAGAAGAAGAGGAAGACGACAACGATAATGAAGAATATGATAAAGAAGAAGAGGAAGACGACGATGATAATAAAGAAGATGACAAAAAAGAAAAGGAAGACGACAATGATAATGAAGAAGATGATAATGAAGAAGATGATAAAGAAGAAGAGGAAGACGATGACGATATTGAAGAAGATGATAAAGAAGAAGAGGAAGATGACGATGATAATGAAGAAGATGATAATGAAGGAGATGATAAAGAAGAAGAGGAAAACGACGATGATAATAAAGAAGATGATAAAGAAGAAGAGGAAGACGACGATGATATTGAAGAAGATGATAAAGAAGAAGAGGAAGATGACGATGATAATGAAGAAGATGATAATGAAGGAGATGATAAAGAAGAAGAGGAAAGACGATGACGATAATGAAGAAGATGATAAAGAAGAGGAAAGACGATGACGATAATGAAGAAGATGATAAAGAAGAAGAAGAAGACGACGATGATAATGAAGAAGATGATAAAGAAGAAGATGATAAAGAAGAAGAGGAAGATGACAATGACAAGGAAGAAGATGATAAAGAAGAAGAGGAAGACGACGATGATAATGAAGAAGATGATAAAGAAGAAGAGGAAGACGACAATGATGATAATGAAGAAGAGCAAGGAGGAGAAACAAGACGAGAGAGAGAGAGAGAGAGAGAGAGAGAGAGAGAGAGAGAGAGCGAGAGAGAGAGATCAACAACAAAACTAAAACAGAACACCAACTTGTTTGCCGGCATGCTGCTGAAGGACAAGAGGAGACCAATCTGGTGCAGACCCACCGCCTGCAGGAGTTGTCTGCTCTGCGACGTCTGCCACAGCGGCTTCACCGACACGTCTGTGACCTTCAGTTGAACTTCTGCTGCGTGCTTCGTGATGCTCAGCTGCACAGCGATTGTGTTGTGTTGTGTTGTGTTGTAACTGTGTTGTACAGAACTATGTGGTGGTAAGTTGTGTTGCGTTGTATTGTGTTGCAGTTGTATAGTATTGTGTTGTGTTAAATCACGCTGTATTGTGTTGAATTGTGTTGTATTGTATTGTAGTTGTATAATATTGTGTTGTGTTAAGTTGTGCCATATTGTATTGTGCTGTTTTGCATTGTGTTTTATTGTGCTGTGCTTGTGTTGCATTGTGCTGTGATAAGTTGTGCTGAGTTGTATTGTGTTGCAGTTGTATTGCATTGTGCTGTGTTAAGTTGTGCACTGTTGTATTGTGTTGGAGTTGTACAGTACTGTGTTGTGCAAAGCTGTGCTGCATTGCATTGTGTTGTATTGTGTTATACTGTATTGTAGTTGCATAATATTGTGTTGTGTTAAGTTGTGCTGTATTGTGTTGTGTTGTATTGTATTGAAGTTGTATGGTATAGTATTGTGCTGTTCTAAGTTGTGCTGCATTGTATTGTGTTGTAGTTGTATGGTACTGTGTTGTATTAACTGTACTGCATTGCATTGCACTGAACTGTATTGCATTGTGTTGTGTTGTCTTAGTTGTATGGTATAGTATTGTGTTAAGTTGTGCTATACTGTCTTGTATTGCACTACATTGCACTGTATTGCATTGTGTTCTGTTGTGTCATAGTTAAACAGTGTAGTATTCTGCTGTGTTAAGTTGTGCTGTAATGTGTTGTGTTGCAATGCATTGTGGCTGTATAGTATTGTGTTGTGTTAAGTTGTCCTGAATTGTGTGGTATTGCATTGCATTGCGTTGTAGTTGTTTAGTATTGTGTTAAGTTGTGGTGTATTGTGTTGTGTTGTATTAAATTGCGTTGTGTTGTGGCTGTATAGTATTGTGTTGTGCTGTGTTGTATCGCATTGCATTGTGGCTGTATAGTGTTGTGTTGTGTTAAGTTGTGCTGTGTTGTATTGCATTGCATTGTGTTGTGGCTGTATAGTATTGTATTGTGTTAAGTTGTGCTGTGTTGTGCTGCATTGTGTTGTGGTTGTATAGAATTGTGTTGTGTTAAGTTGTGCTGTGTTGTATTGCACTGCATTGCATTGTGTTGTGGCTGTATAGTATTGTGCTGTGTTAAGTTGTGCTGTGTTGTGCTGTGTTGCATTGTGTTGTGGTTGTATAGTATTGTGTTGTGTTAAGTTGTGCTGTGTTGCATTGCATTGTGGCTGTATAGTATTGTGTTGTGTTAAGTTGTGCTGTGTTGTATTGCATTGCATTGCATTGTGGCTGTATAGTATTGTGTTGTGTTAAGTTGTGCTGTGCTGTGTTGTGTTGCATTGCATTGCACTGTGTTGCATTGTCTTGTGTTCTGTTGCATTGTATTATACTGTACCGTGCTGTGTTGTGTTTACTGCATTGCAATGCATTGCATTATTGTGCTGAACTGTATTGCATTGTACTGTGTTGTGTTGTGTTTATTGCACTGTAATGCATTGCGTTGCATTGTATTGTGCTGGTATTGTGCTGTATTGTGCTGCATTGTAGTGTACTGTGTTGTGTTGTAGTGTACTTTATATCATACCAGGTTTCTCTGTGATCCTATGCTGATCAGGCATCATAGTGTCAATGTCAGTGTCAGTGTCAGTGTCAGGATGTTAAAGCATGCAGACTGTTCAACATACATTTCTTCTTTTCTTCTGTCCTCCAGTTTCATGACCATGGGGACACCACTCGAAAAGTATGCAAGTGCCTTCCGCACTACGCCACATTAAAAAAACAAAACAAACCCAAACAACATTTTTTTAAATACTGCTAATTGTTCTTAGATATGTAAAACCTTCTTAGACGTGTGAATGTGATTTCAAGTCATCCCTTTCAATACTTAATCCACATTGATATCTTTAAAAAATCAGTTCTGTTTTAATACTGCTAATCGTTTTTAACTAGAAATGGAAGAACAATGTTCTTATCTAAATGTGTGAAATGTTCTTAGATGTGTCCATGTAATTCTAATGTGATCCCTTTCAATACTTTAACATGCATGAGTTTCTTAAAGTATTTTTTTTTTCCTTTTTTTAAATTTTTTTAATATATGCTGTTTGTGTATTGATCTACATGACCACAGGTTCATTTCTCTTGACAGAAAATAAATATGATTTGATTCAACTTGGCCGGACTTCCAGCTCACAACCCAAATTCAACCAAGCGACACCAACAATGAACTGACCAGGTCGATCATGAGTGAAACATTGTCCTGTGACATGGGAAGGCAGTTCACCACAGCCTGCAGGCACACAGTGTCTGACGCCAGGTCTGAAAAACAACATCAAAGTGCCTGCGATACATCCCTGGCAACGTAAGGTCTGAAAAACAACATCAAATTTCCAGTGACACATCCCTGGCAGCATAATGTATGAAAAACATCAAAGTTCCAGCGATACATCCCTGGCAACGTAAGGTCTGAAAAACATCAAAGTTCCAGCGATACATCCCTGGCAACGTAAGGTCTGAAAAACAACATCGAAGTGCCAGTGACACATCCCTGGCAACACAAGCCACAGAAGAAAGGATGAGAAAAATAATGACAAATAATTTCAGGCAGGGAAGGTGAGATTTCTGAAGCATGGTGCTGCATTCATGTTTGCACTTATGCACACTCTCATGTACCATAAAAAAACAACAACACATGTACACAGTGACATTACACACACACACACACAGACACACACACACACAAATACACTCTGAACACACACATTCCTCTAAATCAACACATGCACATACACACACTGACCCCCCCACCTCCCAAACTCTCCCCCTGCTCCCTCCATATATACACACAACTCCTGACACTTCCACCTCCTCACACATACACACACACATACACAGACACACACACACACACCTAGCCCCCTCCTCACACACACACACACACACACTTAGCCCCCTCCTCACACACACACACACACAGACACAAACACACACCTAGACCCCTCCTCACAAACACACACACACACACACATAGCCCCCTCCTCACACACACACACACACACACACACACACCTAGCCCCCTCCACACACACACACAGACACACAGACACACAGACACACACACACACCTAGCCCCCTCCTCACACACACAGACACACACACACACACACACATAGCCCCCTCCTCACACACACATACACACACACACACACACACACCTAGCCCCCTCCTCACACACACACACACACACATACACAGACACACACACACACACCTAGCCCCCTCCTCACACACACATACACAGACACACACACACACCTAGCCCCCTCCTCACACACACACACACACACAGACACAGACACACACACACACACCTAGCCCCCTCCTCACACACACCTACCCCCCTACATACACAAACACAGTCTCCCGATCCTCCACCCGCACAAACACATTCCAAACACACACAACCCCCCACCTCCACACACACACACACACACAGAAAACCACCCCTACCCCTAATATCACGTGTAGTGGAACGATGTTAAACTGAAGACTAAACTTTATTACAGACTGTCAAAAACTTTCAGTTGGGCAAACAGCAAAGTGAGAGCTGTATGATCAATGGTTTGTCCGCTGCAATGGAAAGTCATTCACAGCTTCATCTTATGTGAAGGGCTACAACTCTGAAACTAGGTTGCAAGATTGCACCGGCTCTTAGTGCTGCAGCCTTGGGGGCTAGTTGGCCTTTGGGAACCGTCCCAATGCCAATTGTCCTGAGAGAGTGGGGAGGGGTGTGTGTGTGTGTGTGTGTGTGTGGGTAACTATGATCAAATTCTGGCCCAGATAGTCATGACAGCAGTTGCCTCCTCTGCTGTTCTGATGGTCATAGTTGGACATGACTATCATACATATTCTGAGAGTGGGGATGTGACTTGGGCAAGACACTCTCCGCTATTATCTTCTTCTTCTTCTAGGTTCGTGGGCTGCAACTCCCACATTCACTCATATGTACACAAGTGGGATTTTACATGTATGACCGTTTTTAACCCACCATTTTGCAGCCATACTCCGTTTTCGGGGGTGTGCATGCTGGATGTGTCCTTGTTTCCATAACCCATCAAATACCGTAAAGTTCAGTCTATTGAGCGCACCGGTATATAAGCTGCACCCACTAAATTTTGGAAAAAATTGAACTTTATACATATATAAGCCGCACTGGCTTATAAGCCGCACTTATTTCCGGTACCGGAACACATACTGATACTACAGAAAAGCTGTCAATACTGTAGGTTATGAAATAAACACAAGCGGGAACAACAGAAAGAAAAGCAAGCCAAAATACTGCTAGTGCCACAAAAAAATAATAAATAAACACAATGAAAATAAGATCCATAATTTAGGGATAGTCCCATTTATTCAACGCCATCCTGCTCACTGAAACCACTGAAATCTTCGTCTTCAGTGTCCGAGTTGAAGAGAACCAGCACAGCTTCCTCCGCCAACTTGTCACTGACTTCAGCCTCGCTTTCACTTCATAAACATGAAGGTGGAGGTTGCTGCTGGTTTGTCACTTGCACTGTCGTCTCCTAGGTCGATCGCCTTCAATTTGAAGGCTTTATCACAGGCATAACGTCACGTTTTCGGCATGATGAGGGTGTACGCTTGAGCAGAGTATAACTGAATGCTGATCTGAAGGCTTTAATGTGTGCAGATTTGATTTATAAAAAATGAACAGTTAGCACACTAACCTGAAGCTCATCCAAAAATTCATGGACAGAAATCATGATTTTGGTGAGTTGAAGGGCAACTAAGAATAGATGAGAATGTGACACTCCCGGGATCGTTAAAATCCTCAAATAAGCCGCATCATTGTATAAGCCGCAGAGGTTGAAGCTGGAGTAAAAAGTCGCAGCTTACAGACCGAACTTTACGGTACTGACATAGACTACAGGATCTTTAATGTGTGTATTTGATCTTCTGTTTGTGTAAACACACGAAGGGGGTTCAGGAACAAGCAGGTCTGCACATATGTTGACCTGGGAGATTGGAAAAATCTCCACCCTTTACCCACCAAGTGCTGTTGCCAAGATTTAACCCCTAGGCTGCCTATATAACGAGATAACTCGTCATGGAAAGCATGTACGCTTCGCTGCCACAATGATGAGATAACTCATCATCGAAATATTCTGACTTTTCCCTACTTTGCATTCAGTTCGTTGACAAAAATGCTGGTAGCTTTAGCTTGGGGAATCTGTCTAGATTCTATTCATAGCTAGAAACACCATCTGCGTCATAAGGCAGTCCTTTATTTGAACGTTTTGGTTGGGTTACTGGCCGCAGTCTTTGCCTGGCTCCTCTCCTCGCTCGCTCAACAAAATGTCGGACTGACTCCGTGCTCAAGACATGCGATTGTGGCGAACTAAATCAACCAAGATTACTTTCTTTAGCAGATGCTCAGAAAGAATTCAAGCATAAATTCGAAGGAGAAGACAGTGGTAAATTTTTATAGGATGATTTGATAGAAAATAAAGGAAGCAATCAAGAGAGTGGCCAAGATACGACTATCAGTGACTGATGCCGGCTCTTCACCTCTAGCAGACGACAGAAGTCACCGAATTTTTAGCAGGCCACAGTGTGGGCTATTTTCTTGGCACTCAGCCAACGCGGTCTGATGAGAACTGGATAAAGTGACCCTGTGAGAGGGGTGAAGAGGAAGGGGGGTGGAGACTGAGGGGGCGTGGCCTCACATCCATATTATCACTTGCAGAAGTCAATGCATTATGTATCTATTTCTTTTTCAGTTTTTTTTATATTGTGGTTGTTCTAGTATGATTTTGTGTGTGCAGATATCCATTTGTCCAGAAAATATGATATTTTAGTGCAAATTACCTGACTAATGTTTGTAATGAACAAGTTGAAAATGTGACAAAAAACAAAACACTGATTTCAAAACAACAGCATGTCACTTAAAATGCATAAAATGGGAAAACTTCATGTGTTTTGTATTCTTTATTCATTTCCCTTTCAGAAAATATATACTTTTATGGGTCTTTCTCCAATAACAAAGAGCACAGAATTTTTTGAAAATTTATACCCGTTTTTTGTGAAAAAACCCTGGCAAATAGATTTCACTTAAATCTTATTTTCCTGGCAGCGAAAGGGTTAAACATAAAACCCTCAGATTGAAAGTCCAACGCTTTAACTGCTCATCTATTGTGCCTGTTTCCGTTATAATCAAATCCCAGCCCAGATAGTCAGGACAGCAGATGCCTCCTCTGCTGTTCTGATGCTCACAGTTGGATACGACTGACTATCATACACATCCTTACCTGCCACAGCTCTCAAGGCGTCATAGGACGGGATGAGGAGATCGTCGGTGTTCCAGTGAGGGAAGACGATGTAGGGCGCCGTCAGCCGACTGCCGCGGGCCTGGAAGTGGAAGCCCAGCCATTTGAGCAGCTGGATGGCGGCCACGCTCCCCAACACCTCCACCGTCAGCTGGGCCGTCACCCGGTTGTTCTCCTCCGTGTGCAGCCGCTTCAACGCTCCGTCCAGCTGGCAAAGACAGTGTGGGGTGAATAAAAACAAAACAACACAATGAATGTATGATAGCAGGGTGCAGTAGGTGGGTGGTTAAAGCGTTGCACTTTCAATACGAGGGTCCTGCGTTCGAATCTTGGTAATGGTGCTTGCTGGAACCTACACACAAACCCGTTGCACTGGTCAAAGCTTGAGAGGAAGGGCATTGGTAATGGTGCCTGCTGGAACCTACACACAAACCTGTTGCACTGGTCAAAGCTTGAGAGGAAGGGCATTGGTAATGGTGCTTGCTGGGACCTACACACAAACCTGTTGCACTGGTCACAGCTTGAGAGGAAGGGCACAACAAGCGAGTGATTCAAGACTTGGACTTTCCATCTCAGGGTCCCATATTCAAATCTTATTCACCATCCCTGATGGGTAAACGGTGGAGATTTTCCCTATCTCCCAGGTCAACATATGTGCAGACCTGCTACTGCCTGAACCCCCCTTTGTGAGTGTACAGCATGCAGAAGATCAAATACTTCCATTAAAGATCTTGAAATCCATGTCCATGTTCATGAAGTTATGGAAACAAAAAAATATGCACAAACCCAATGTACTGGAAATATGCATGAAAACAACACAGCAGCAAAGAAGATGCTCTGTTCTGAGCTGTCTAAAAAAATCAAAAAAAAATCAAACAAAAATGAAAACACAATGAATATAGGAGAGAAAAAAACGCCACACATATGCAGACAACTATCGCCATGTTAACCAAGGCAGTAACAACAAAACAAATACAAAGGAAAACAATGTATGTTGGAGAAAAAAAAATATATATGAAGGAAAAAAAACAACAACAAAAAAAATGGCTGTAGAAGAAAAAAAGCCAAACATACACAGACAACCATCACCACACTGAAAAACAATGTTGGTATCAGTTTCACTTTCTCAAGGAGGCGTCCAGCATTCAGACAAATCCATATGTGCTGCACCACATCTGCTGGTCAGATGCCTGACCACCAACACAACCTAACAAGTTTAGTCAGGCTTTGAGTGAATGCACACACATTTGGGTACCTGTTAGAGTGGATTTCTTCTACAGAATTTTGCCCGAAGACAACCCTTTTGTAGCCATGGGTTCTTTATCAGTGCACCAAGTGTGTGTGCTGCAAACGGGCCTAGGTTTATTGTCTCATCCGAACAACCAAATGCTCAATTTGGTTTTCCAAAACCTGGGAGAAAGGGTGAGAGCAGGGATTTGATCCCAGATCCTCACGGTCACGGTGTTGGCAGATGAGGGTCTGAAAGTGGACCATTCTGCCCCTAAATAGCCACACAACTGAGGTGGGGATTTTCAGCCTGTGGCCGGCTCCTACCCAGGGCCGACCGTGCTGCGGGCTGATGGGCGCAACAGCCGAATGGTTAAAGTGTTGGACTTTCAATCTGAGGGTCCTGGGTTCGAATCACGGTGACGGCACCTGGTGTGTGAAGGGTTGAGATTTCTCTGATCTCCCAGCTCAACATATGTGCAGACCTGCTAGTGCCTGAACCCCCTTCGTGTGTATATGCAAGCAAAAGACCAAATACGCACGTTAAAGATCCTGTAATCCATGTCAGCGTTCGGTGGGTTGTGGAAACAAGAATATACCCAGCATGCACACCCGTGAAAGCGGAGTATAGC
The DNA here is from genome assembly GCA_011634625.1 of Babylonia areolata. Classification (NCBI taxonomy): domain Eukaryota; kingdom Metazoa; phylum Mollusca; class Gastropoda; order Neogastropoda; family Buccinidae; genus Babylonia; species Babylonia areolata. The sequence continues at coordinate 587 of JAAQRG010111418.1, read as the reverse complement.
TGCCTACATGGCGGGTTAAAAAACAAACAAACGGTCATACATGTAAAAGCCCACTCGCGTTAAAATGGGTAAACATGGTAGTTGCAGCCCACGAACGCAGAAAAAGAAGAAGAAGAAGAAGAAGAAGTGCTGTGGCCTCAAATGGGAAGACTGGGACCGCACAGCTGAGGGTCATCCACTTCATGGATGAGTCTTTGGAAGTGCTGCTCAAATTTCATGATCAGGACTGCAGGCTGTAGAATGGATATAGTGCAACTACAACAACAAAAACTACTACTACTACTGCTAACAATGATAACATGTATGTTGCAAACTCGAAAACAAAATATACACAACAGAGCAATAGCATACCTCTGTACAAAAAAAAAAGCAACACATACATGTGTTACGAGAGTACATGCAGTCTTGTGAAGTTGTCCCAAATGTGAATGGACCCATTTATTAAGCAGCATCTTCATCACCTCCATCATCTTTTGTCATCATCCATGACATAGAAAACAGCAGGTCCCCCCCCCCCCTTACCTCCCATTTCAAATTTTTATTGCTTGATCATTACCTTGGCATATATCAATTTTCATGTCTTGTAC
>JAAQRG010111414.1:0-10094 GCA_011634625.1 Babylonia areolata | reverse complement strand
AGATATATATATATATATATATATATATATATATATATATGTATATATGTATGTATATATTATAGATATATAGATGATGGATGGATGGGCATTTCACCAGAAAGAAAAAGGTTCAATATTATCAGTTTGCCTGAGAGTATGGAAATAAATGACTCAATATCAGTAAATTATTCCTGTTTATGCCGTATTAGCCTAGATTTTACAGACGACTTCATTAAATGACTAAAATGTTTGTTTTATGCATGGAATCAGTCTCCTTTACTTTCATTGCTTTTTCAGTTACTTTGGGCAATGAGTATTGCAATTCTCAGATAAAACACGTTTGACCATTATTCATGGTTTATAATTTCTACATTGCTGATATTCATCCCACACTGGATAGATAGCTATAGTTAACTCCTAAATTCCAAAAGTTTGTAATTCTCGATATATAACTGAACGAAAAAAAAGAAACTGTTATCAAGCATACAATCTGTAAGAGTGAAAACAGAAACTTCAAAACAATATCCAGACCTAATTTCATAAAAGAGAAGTGTAAATGAGTGCTTGAATGAAAAATATCATTTCTTTAAATAAAGATGGCACGTGGCTTTGTGAAAGACAGCAGTATCATTTGGATTTTACAGCATTGCGAATTACTCACATTTCCAGCAGTTGTCAACGAACCTCAAGGTAAATTATTCTTGCTCTTCTGGCACTCTGTTTTGCTCAGCTGGAGAATAACTTGTGGTTCTTGTCTTCTTGAGCAGGTCTTGTTCTTCTTCTTTCTCTTCCTTTTCTATTCACTTATTTACCTCTTTCTTTGTTTTTTTATCTACGGTCTCCAGTGCATCAGTAACAAACAGGTATGTAATGACATAGTCAACTGCAAGACAGAGCGTGACGAGAAGCGATGTGGAACAAAATCTGACAAACCTGTCATTGTTTTCAATGCGACAGACCCACCTGCCCTCGTCAATTTTGACAGACCAGGAAGCTTCACTTTGATTCCTCTCCCTGGAAACTCTACCCAGTGTCCAGAAACACACTACCGGTGTCCTGGTAATGGGTATTGTCTACCTGTGTACACCAGGTGTAATGGTATGAGTGATTGTCCGGGTCACGAGGACGAAGCTGAGTGTGAGAAATACACATGTGAAGGGTTTTACCGATGTCGTGGGGTGGACAGACAGATATGCATGCATCCAGATCACCTGTGCGATGGCTGGCCTCAGTGTCCACAGCAGGACGATGAAATGGCGTGTGAGTTGGCCGAGTCATGTCCTGATCGCTGTGTCTGTTATGGAAGGACGTTCAGTGACCAGTGGGTCTTTGAAGCTGACATTTTCCCCAGTCTACGTTATCTGGAAGGCAGGGGGAGTGGGCTGGTCCTAGCCACCATCACGAATCAGACCATGCTGATTTATCTTGGTGCTGCAGCTTGTGGCTGGACTAATGTCAGCGACGCACACCTGCCAAACCTCCAGGTATTGGACGTAAGTGATAATTTGTTAAACTTCATCAGCTTTGATCGCTTTTCACAGTTACAGCAGCTAACAGAACTGGATCTCTCTGGTAATCCATTATCAGCTGGATTTTCCGATACAAATATACGTCACAGAATGGGATCTCTCTTGTTTCTTAATCTTTCTCGCGTTTCATATGACTTTGCCCACATACACACTTTATCAAGTTTTATCCCTGTAGTTGAAATAATAGATTTCTCCCATACCAAACTGAAAGCACTTCAAGGAAGAGGTTTGTTTAGAACCCTTAAAATGTTGCACCTGAAAGACTGCCCTATATCTGACTTCAGTCCTAATTTCATGAAGGAAATGGACTATCTACAACAGTTGGTTGCTGATAACTTCAAACTGTGCTGTCCAGCGGTACTGCCTGACGATTTTCTGGGAAAATGCATCGTGCCAGCTGATGAAATCTCGTCCTGTGATAATTTGTTGAAAGCTGGTTCTTATAGAATTGCTCTGACCATCTTCGCTATGTCTTCTTTGTTGGGAAACATGTGCAGTTTTATTTACCGACTATGGTTCTCTTCAGCAAAACTCAGGGTTGGCCATGCCGTGTTTATCATTCACCTGTGCATGTCAGACTTTTTCATGGGGGTCTACTTGTTGATAATTGGATTGGCTGACCGTGTATATGCTGGAGATTACCTGTGGAATGAATCTTCTTGGAAGAGAAGCACAGTGTGCAGTATTTCAGGGTTCCTCTCTCTCTTGTCCTGTGAGGTGTCATCAATCCTCATCTGCCTCATCACCCTGGATCGTTTTCTGGTCATCTGCTTCCCGTTCAGTCGGCTTCGTTTTGGAGCCACGTCAGCTCACGTGGTCTGCGCTCTCAGCTGGGGACTAGGGATGGTTCTGGCCTCGGTCCCTTTACTTCCTGTGACGTCCCACTGGGGATTCTACAGCCAGACAGGACTCTGCATTCCTCTGCCGGTCACTAGAACTGACTTTCCTGGTCGTCACTACTCTTTCGCTGTCATGATTGTGTTTAACTTTGTTCTGTTTCTGTTCATCTCTGTCGGCCAGGTCCTCATCTACTGGTCAGTCAGAGCCAACACTATGACGGATGATGGATTGAAGAGCAAAGACAGCGTCATCACAAAGGACAAAACCAGATCCAAGGAGGCCACTGTCGCTCGTCGTCTTCTGGTCATTGCCATGTCGGACTTTCTGTGCTGGTTCCCCATTGGTGTCTGTGGACTCCTGGCCAAGCTGAACGTCCCTGTTCCAGGGGAGGTCAACACAGCCATGGCTGTTTTTGTACTGCCGTTCAATTCTGCTCTGAACCCTTTCCTTTACACCTACACGATCCTGAGAGGGAAACGCCACAAAGAAAACAAATCTAAATTGCAAACTTTGATCGCAGCACAGATAAAAACAGAACTGAACGCTCTGAATCGCTGATACAATTGTATCCACTACTTTGTCAACGCACAAAAAGCAGCGTTGTCAGCCCTAAATGTCAATCAACAATGAGCATGAAATGAACATTACAATAATAATATTAATAAATCAATGAATAATAAGTAATAAAGTATAATGATCAGAATAATAATAGTAAATAAATAAGTAGTAAAGTAAGAAAAAGTGAAAAATGAATATGGATGTTGCTGCGTCTATAGTGTTCTTGTCCTACCACTGCACCCCACTGGGATGTACCAGTATTACTATACTTCCATTTGGAGAATCTTTCAAAAGGAGAGTATTGCTGTCATATTTTGTGATTATTTCTAAATGGGGTGCGTTCACCGTTATGCAATATCACTGGTCCTCAGAGGTCATCTAAGAAATCAGAAGACAACTTGAACAGTGACCATGAGATGGCAGCAGGAAACGTCAGGAGATCGACAGCTATAATTTGTATGAAAAGTTAATATCTCGGTCTTTCCTGTTTTATCTTATCATTGCCGACATAAAATCTTTCTTTGTCTTTGACTTGATTTTCTTCTTTCCTTTTTTTCTTTTTTGTTGTTGTTGCTGTTGTTGTTTTTTTTTGGGGTTTTTTTTTTAATGGAGATTCGTTCAACCAGTTTCTATTTAACGTTCGATAAAAGTAGTGGTGTAGCTTGTGAAGATTATCCCGGAAAGTTTTGTACTACTCTGAGTGCTCTTGGAAAGAAAGAAGAAAGAAGGAGGTTGGCTGGGGGGGACGTAGTTAACTGTACTGAGTTTGAATACTGATTCAGTGTTACGCAGCGTAGAACAGTAACACTACAATATCTTCAGCTACATCTTAAACGTAAAGTGTTCCGGTACATCCTGTGTACAATGTGACCAAATGTGTGTTTATGAACCAAGATTCGATACCGCTGAAAAGAAACTACCACAAAATTTCTCAGTGACTCCGGCTTTGCCAGCAACCTGTTCAGCTTCAGCAGAAAGTAATCGTCTGAAATGTGACGATTTCAGTGGGACTCTCCCATTTTATTTCCTTGGTTTTGCTCTCTATTAAATCAGTCGGCTTATTCTCATTGGTGTGGGTGGAAAATGTACGCCATTCTTTACATTTTCCTGTGCACCACTGAGAAGGACATCCAAGAATGTTCATGTGATCCTGACCAGTCACGCCAATTTCGCACTTCAGGGTGCATAATACAATTTTCAAAACTGAAAACAAATTTGAGATAACACTAGAAATCTGTCATCTGATTACAATTGTATAGAAAAACACAGAAATTCAATATTTGTATAGAACAACACCATCCATTTTTAACAACACCATACTTAAGTATTACATCAGACGAACACACGGGCACCTCTTCTTCTTCTTCTGCGTTCACTCGTATGCACACGAGTGGGCTTTTACGTGTATGACCGTTTTTACCCCGCCATGTAGGCAGCCATACCCCGTTTTCGGGGGTGTGCATGCTGGGTATGTTCTTGTTTCCATAACCCACCGAACGCTGACATGGATTACAGGATCTTTAACGTGCATATTTGATCTTCTGCTCGCATATACACACGAAGGGGGTACAGGCACCAGCAGGTCTGCACATATGTTGACCTGGGAGATCGTAAAAATCTCCACCCTTTACCCACCAGGCGCCGTCACCGTGATTCGAACCCGGGACCCTCAGATTGACAGTCCAACGCTTTAACCACTCGGCTATTGCGCCCGTCGACACGGGCACCAATAATGCACGTGCAATTATACAATATCTCCTGTGTTGTTGTTTTTGTTTTTTGTTTTGTTTTTGTTTTGTTTTTTCAAATATATCTGCACAGTATATCCCGCACTGTCGATCATCTTTATGTATATTTGAGTTTCTGATGCATTCTGGTCTGGAAAGAAACGATTCCTGCCTGCATAATATTTGTATTTTTGTATTTCTCTTTTTCTCACAACAGATTTCTCTGCGTGAAATTCGGGCTGCTCTTCCCTGGGAGACCGCGTCGCTACACTACAGCGCCAGCCATTTTTTTGTATTTTTTCCTGCGTGCAGTTATATTTTGTTTTTCCTTTTGTTGCCGTGGGTTCTTTTACGTACGCTAAGTGCATGCTGTACACGGGACCTCGGTTTATCGTCTCATCCGAATGACTAGCGTCCAGACCACCTCTCAAGGTCTAGTGGAGGGGGAGAAATTATCGGTGGCTGAGCCGTGATTCGAACCAGCGCGCTCAGATTCTCTCGCTTCCTAGGCGGACGCGTTACCTCAAGGCCGTCACTCCACATAATACCCCAACCACCCCTCCATGTTTGACGTCATGCGTGCATGCAATGTAATTAGATCCATCCACATCTTACGTGTGCTTTCACTTTGGCATAAAAGATTCCGAAGGAATTATATAATTTATCATTAATACCATTTTAACAAGAACAGGCCAACAGGTTTTCTGGAAACTACGGCCCTTGAAGTTTTAAACTACTTCCTGAGCGCGTCAACATTTCAAGTGACAGGCTGGTTAAACCACGGATCATTATTTTACCTGAGCTCGAAACCTAACTCTGCCACGCTTGATAGGGGTACATAATCAATATTATTTGGTTATTTTGTCAGTATGGTTCCTTTTTTTTTTTAAATGTAAGATCAATTCATCACCGTCAATAATTATTATCACCCATGAATGTTTATCTCAATGCTACCGTACGAACAGTTTCCCAAATGTTTTGCTCGTGATGAACTGAATTTATGACTTTCTGTAATATTTCCTTGTAGAATATATGTTTCTATCTAGTAAGCCTTTATTGAATATCGCTGTAGTAACACAAAATTATCAGCAGCTTTCTGCTTTCTTGTACAACTGCATTCTTTATCAAACCAGCTAACTGTACTTTTCTTGTGACTAAAATATATTTACTTCGTTGCCTGTTCGAACAGTTTCAATGAAGTATTGAATAGCTCTAGGGCTAACTTCATATCCATGTCTGTGTAATCAATAACAGTGTGTATCTTTCTACCCACAATCAACAGAAATGCTATTCATATTTGATGCGACCCATATTAGGCTGTTTCCGGAACCTGTGCACAGTTTTTGAACGCGTTCTACTAACACGATGCTGTCAACGACATCATCACAGTTTTCGCTACAAATAAACGCTTTGCACGTGCCCTGAACTATCCGGTGACAGATATTCTCATTCCTTCTGTGAGGACTTACACGCACAATTATACCGTCTGTAACTATAATTTCATCTCACTAGATTAACTGAGATGATCATCGTCATTCACAAAATATTTTACAGTCAGTGAAGCGTTGATCAAAGACCTTTGCTGCGCCCTTTACCCTTTGATTTCGAAGCCTGTCATATTCATGCCATCTGATAATAAATAAATAAGTAAATAAATAAATAAATAAAATAAAATAAAAACTATTAAGAAAAGAAGCACCTCCTTCTAGTTTAGCTTCGGCTTTCACAGCGTCATCGCTGTTTGTTTTGTTGTTTTTAACTCTCTCCATACGAACGGCGAAAGAGACGACGTTATCAGCGTTTCACCCCAATTACCACCATCAAAATATTGCAAGCGGAACGCTCTTATACTGAAGAGGTGAATGTTGACAAAGAATACCACAATTCTGACGAAAGAAGCTAAAGGTTGGGTCATAGAGACACCCACTGGACATCCGAGGGGTCTGTGTAGAGAGGAGAAGAGAGGACTGGCCGTACTGAGTGAGTTAAAAGTGCATGACGGGCGCAATAACCGAGTGTTTGAAAGGTTGGACTTTCAATTTGAGGGTTCCGGTTTTGAATCTCGGTAACGGCGCCTGGTGTGTAAAGGGTGGAGATTTTTCCGGTCTCCCAGGTGAACTTATGTGCAGACCTGCTAGTGCCTGAACCCCCTTCGTGTGTATACGCAAGCAGAAGATCAAATACGCACTTTAAAGATCCTGTAATCCATGTCAGAGTTCGCTGAACACACCCAGCAAACACACCTTCGAAAACGAAGTATGACTGTCTACATGGCGTGGTAAAAACGTTCATACGCGTAAAAGCCCACTCGTACACATACAAGTAAACGTGGGGGTTGCAGCCCACGAATGAAAAAAAAAAAAAGTGCATCAGACCATTATGGGGAGCGGGTGGGGAAGGGGGCGGGGGAGGTGGGGAGGGGGTCCTGTCGTATGGGAGACAATACGTCCTGTTCTGTCAAGTTGGATGTCCTCCTTCAGCTTAAGCTTGTCCACGATCCTTCCCTGAACACGGTCCCTACAGCAGTCTTGCCAGGTCCTCTCTCTCTCTCTCTCTCTCTCTCTCTCTTGAGCGTCACGTGGTAGGCCATGGTAGATCGTGTTCGGTCTGCTTGAACGATCTTCCTGGTCATCTGCACGTCACTCAAAACTTCTCACACCTTTCCTTCAGTGAAGAGTTGTCTTTCTTTTCATAACGTCATTTTTTTGTTTGTTTGTTTTTGTTTTTGTTTCACTGTTGCCGTTGGGGAAAAGAAAAAGGTCACTCCAGGCAAAGAGTGTTTGATAAACCCAGAAAAAAAATCTAAAAAAAATCTTGATCTTTCCACACAGGTCCACTATTGAAATCCATCCATCATCGACGCATCTGTCAACGCACACAAACCCAAGACTTACGGCTGTGGGAGTGTGACAAGGGAGTTAACTGGTGTAGGTGACCACTGGGAGCTGCAGCCAGCAACCTGGACGTTGGGCGGCCCTTGGGCCAGTGGTCGCTCTATTCCTGAACCTGGGGCAACAGTTAAAGCCCGGCAGAACCCACCCAGCATGACTGGGCAGCCTCTTCAGGACAGTGACACCCACCCTTACACAAGGCAAGGGGGGGTAAAAACTGTGCCCTTAACAAATGTTACCTCTCAGAGTGTCTGTGTGAACTCACCCCACATAACCAGAAGAAATCAAAAGAAAAAAAGAAGTAAAACATGCAAGCTCTGAACCTCCGGATACAACTGAACAGAATCAGCACCACCAGATCCGAGAAAAGGGCGGTGCTTATCACCAGAGACCTCCAGCGATGCAGAATCAACCTTGCTGCACTCTGCGAAATCAGGCTGACGAGGTGAATAAAAATTGAAAAACGCGGTTCTCAGGTTTTGCCAGGCTCGTAAGAAATAATATTTCTGTTGGTTTGTGCAGATAAAATCATCTTGCTGTCATCGTTACAAAATCAATTAGATAACACATGGTGGGTTGCTTTAAACAAAATTGGACAAGCAAACTTAACGCTATGAAACATTTTAGATCCATTAAATCGTTATTACAACCCGAATCTGATCTTTACCATTAGTAAATTTATATCGGTTTTCATTAATTTCCGTTTTGGTATAGATAAACTAAAAGATATCGAGATGTTTTGAAAGATTGTCCATGTGGTGGTAGAATTGAGGACGATTTACATGTATTAACAGCCTGTCCATTATATAACGATCTCAGAAAATAAAATACTTGTTCAAGCATATGCAGAATGTTAAAGCCATTATTGACATTGACTGCAAGGTGACCAGAAATGTAGCAATGTTTTGTTTTTATATGCATTAAGACCGAGAGAAGAGCACCGCCAGCCCAAAGCTAAAAACATTAGTCTTGGACTTTTTCATTTCGTTTGCTTGTTCTCAGTGCCCTCACTGTTATATATCTTTAGTGACTGTCTTGTTCTTCCTGTTGGTTCTCAGTGACCTCACTGTTATATATCTTTAGTGACTGTCTTGTTCTTCCTGTTGGTTCTCAGTGACCTCACTGTTATATATCTTTAGTGACTGTCTTGTTCTTCCTGTTGGTTCTCAGTGACCTCACTGTTATATATATCTTTAGTGACTGTCTTGGTCTTCCTGTTGGTTCTCAGTGACCTCACTGTTATATATCTTTAGTGACTGTCTTGTTCTTCCTGTTGGTTCTCAGTGACCTCACTGTTATATATCTTTAGTGACTGTCTTGGTCTTCCTGTTGGTTCTCACTGACCTCACTGTTATATATCTTCAGTGACTGTCTTGTTCTTTCTCTTGGTTCTCAGTGACCTCACTGTTATATATCTTCAGTGACTGTCTTGGTCTTCCTGTTGGTTCTCAGTGACCTCACTGTTATATATCTTTAGTGACTGTCTTGTTCTTCCTGTTGGTTCTCAGTGACCTCACTGTTATATATCTTTAGTGACTGTCTTGGTCTTCCTGTTGGTTCTCAGTGACCTCACTGTTATATATCTTCAGTGACTGTCTTGGTCTTCCTGTTGGTTCTCAGTGACCTCACTGTTATATATATCTTTAGTGACTGTCTTCTTCTTCCTGTTGGTTCTCAGTGACCTCACTGTTATATATCTTTAGTGACTGTCTTGGTCTTCCTGTTGGTTCTCAGTGACCTCACTGTTATATATCTTTAGTGACTGTCTTGTTCTTCCTGTTGGTTCTCAGTGACCTCACTGTTATATGTATCTTTAGTGACTGCCTGGTCTTCCTGTTGGTTCACTTCTGACTCCTTACTGTTATATATCTTTCAGTGACTGTCTTGTTCTTTTTCTTTGGTTCCAGTGACCTCACTCAGTTATATATCTTTAGTGACTGTCTTGGTCTTCCTGTTGGTTCTCAGTGACCTCACTGTTATATATCTTTAGTGACTGTCTTGTTCTTCCTGTTGGTTCTCAGTGACCTCACTGTTATATATCTTTAGTGACTGTCTTGGTCTTCCTGTTGGTTCTCAGTGACCTCACTGTTATATATCTTCAGTGACTGTCTTGGTCTTCCTGTTGGTTCTCAGTGACCTCACTGTTATATATATCTTTAGTGACTGTCTTTGTCTTCCTGTTGGTTCTCAGTGACCTCACTGTTATATATCTTCAGTGCACGTCTTGTTCTTCCTGTTGGTTCTCAGTGACCTCACTGTTATATATCTTTAGTGACTGTCTTTGTCTTCCTGTTGGTTCTCAGTGACCCCACTGTTATATATCTTTAGTGACTGTCTTGTTCTTCCTGTTGGTTCTCAGTGACCTCACTGTTATATATCTTTAGTGACTGTCTTGGTCTTCCTGTTGGTTCTCAGTGACTTCACTGTTATATATCTTTAGTGACTGTCTTCTTCTTCCTGTTGGTTCTCAGTGACCTCACTGTTATATATCTTTAGTGACTGTCTTGTTCTTCCTGTTGGTTCTCAGTGACCTCACTGTTATATATCTTTAGTGACTGTCTTGGTCT
>JAAQRG010111413.1:0-10120 GCA_011634625.1 Babylonia areolata | reverse complement strand
TTTCAGTAGCTCAAGGAGGCGTCACTGCGTTCGGACAAATCCATATACGCTACACCACATCTGTCAAGCAGATGCCTGACCAGCGGCGTAGCCCAACGCGCTTAGTCAGGCCTTGAGGAAAAAAAAGGTTGATAAATAATATATAAGCGTACATGAATAAGTAAATAAATAGATAAATAGATAAATAAATAAATAATGATTATAATATGGAAAAAAGGTAGTAGTAGTAGTAATAATAATAATAAGTAAATAAATAAGTAAATAAACAAGACAACAATGATAATAAATAAGCAAACAAGAAGAAGGACAGCAAGAACAAGAACAACAACGTGAACAAGGAAAAAAAACAACAGGGACAATAACAAGGAAAATCAAGAACAGAAGCGAGAACAACACAAACAGCAGTAAGAAGGGCGAAGAGGCAAAGGAAAAAAAAGAAAAGAAACAGACCAAGAACAAGAAACAAAGACACAGAAACAAGAGGGTATTCTGGATAATGAACGACTAAAGGGAACTCCAGACGGCTGATCCGATTTCGCCGCATTTCGTCATTGGTCCAGACGGACGGGAAGAGGGGAGAGAAGGGCAGCGGCGGATATTTGCCGAGAGAAGATGGTTGTTGTGCTAAAGGGGAGTAATAAGGATGAGGAGATGGCGGCGACGTAGCAAGGGCGTGAGGGGTTTGGGTGGGGGAGAGAGAGAATGATTATGACAAATTGTTTTGGCGAATAGTTCTTTATGGCTCTAATGCCAAGGGGGATAATTCAGCTTGTGCAAGTGAGAAAAAGAAAAATATTTAACTTATTAAGGGACAATTTCAAGCAAACTGAAATATATATATATATATCTATTCCAGACTGCTGATGTATATATATATCAGTCAGTTAATTGACTGTAGATAATGTGGACATGCGACCATCCATCCAAACTGTGTAACTGAACCTCTTTTGATTTATTTAATGTTTACACGTCATTTTTTTTTTCTTTCAGATACCATGAGCCCTTTTTTTCAGGTTTATTCCTTTATTTAAATGATATTGAAAGAAACTGTACAAAAAGTAGTTTAGAACTACTAAAGGAGATCCTCTGCACGTGAAGAAAGAATGAAGAAAGAACAATCGAGTTGTGTACTGACTTTGTGAAAAGAAGAATCCCTAACTTAATGCTTGGATGCTGTGCAGCTGTGACAGAACAGAATAGAATAAAAGTACTTTTATTTATCATGAAACCTTAAGGCTTATGAGGCATACAAATGAATAAAAGACTGAGTGTGTGTACTGGCATTGTGCAGGTCCCTACAATGGCGATAGAGAAGGCGCATGTCTACAACAACACATCCATCCTTCAGGATGAAGTCCTGGCCCATCGACTGGGACTGGTGGCCATCAAGGCTGACCCACGTCTCTTTGAGTACAAACAGCCAGGTGGGGTATACAGTACAGTACAATACAATACAATACAGTACAGTACAATACAGTACAATACAATACAGTACAATACAATACAATCTTTATTCATCCGTTTGGAAAGTAAATCAAATGAAATATTTAATTAGCTTTTTATTTATTTAGCTTTTCTTTGCTCTTACATAAATTTTATTCAGTTAAAAAAAATTACTGTGTGGTTGTTCATGTTTATTTTATAATGCACAGAGGGGCTGCAACTCTCTGACAGTAACAGTCTAGGACTTGAATTTTTCAGTTTGTTTTGCTTTAAGAATTTGGTATGCTTTAGAATAGTAAGTATGTATACCTGCACATTCTCCTCTGAGAGCATGCTTTTCCTGGCCTGCTTTTTGTTTTGGTATGCTGTTGACGGAGAAACCTAAGTAAGTGTGGAGATGTACATTTTAATTCAAAGCTGGTCATTGAGTAGTTTTATTCTTGTTCCTTTGTAAAGTTATGTTCCTTTCTCCATACACCTGATGACCACTACTTGTACAGGTTTTTCTGTTTAAAATCAAGACCTTGATATGCATCTGGTCATTGTTCACTTTCTGTGTCATGGCCACAGTCTGATTCTGAGACATTCTGATATCTTGTTTCAGTTTATTACAGGAAAGGTGATAAATGATTAGTTTATTTGCTTATGGAATTTCTAATAAGCACAGTTATACATTTAGGCATGAAAGATTCAAATACAAGGAAGTGGTGGATAGGCAATCACCTAGGGAGATTTCAGTGGAGTGATGGCCTAGAGGTAACGCGTCCGCCTAGGAAGCGAGAGAATCTGAGAGCGCTGGTTCGAATCACGGCTCAGCCGCCGATATTTTCTCCCCCTCCACTAGACCTTGAGTGGTGGTCTGGACGCTAGTCATTCGGATGAGACGATAAACCGAGGTCCCGTCTGCAGCATGCACCTAGAGGATGTAAAAGAACCCACGGTAACAAAAGGGTTGTTCCTGGCAAAATTATGTAGAAAAGTCCACTTCGCTAGGAAAAACAAATAAAACTGCACGCAGGGAAAAATTAAAAAAAATGGGTGGCGCTGTAGTGTAGCGACGCGCTCTCCCTGAGGAGAGCAGCCCGAATTTCACACAGAGAAATCTGTTGTGATAAAAAGAAATACAAATACAAATACAAATAAAAAATAACATGATGGCTGCTTGTGATGTTTGAAGGGACAGACGATGAGGGCACAGAGCAAGACACCTTGGAATTCCACCTAAAAGTGCGATGCACCAAGAATCTTAACGCCACTGACTCCACAGATCCCGATCAGCTGTACAGGGATCACAGAGGTCAGCCGTTTGTTTTCAGTGCATGTTGGGAATCGTGTGTGTGTGTGTGTGTGTGTGTGTTGGTGGTAGTTTGCAGGGAATCTGCATTCTATCCTCTAGCCATGAAAGGCAATTTTATACATATTTTCTTCCATCATTCTTAGTTTGAAGAGACTTGTGATTTGTTCTGAGAGTTAGCTTGTACATTGTGTGTTCTTGAGACATCTGATGATCTTCATTATTCAATAGAATTGATAGTCTGTTATGCATAAGCTGGTTTATTTTTAGAAGCTAGAAAAAGTGTTTGACATAGTTCTTCGTTCGAAGACACCTGTCAATTTTTTTCTTCTGAGAGCTAGTTTGTGCATTGTGCAGCCTTGAGACACATGTAATATTGACTTCTAGAAGCTTGAAAAAGATTGCTATTCGACAGACAGAATAAAAAGTTCACAACTAAAGATTGCTATTCGACAGACAGAATAAAAAGTTCACAACTACAGTTCAGACATGGTCTGCATGTTCAGGATTGTTTGACATGTGGAATCATTGGTATTTCATTGTATCAGGGAAACTTTTTGAACATCAGTTGAATGGTCAGCAGAATGTGAAATTTGCAATATCAGTTTTTCTTCGGACCTGTATATATAGTTTTTAAGTAAATAAGTAAAGTAAATGGTCTGTTTTAGGGGCAAAGAATCTGTGTGATTCTGATCAAACTGTCATTTGTAGCATTTGTGTTCAAGCGTTTGCAGAACAGACAAAACCGTTTCTGTTAATGTCTTATTTAAATTTATTGCTGCCCCATCATCTGCACCGTTTCAGTGGCATTACTCCCACGTCGCTCATTTACATTCCCCCATACACAACCACACCCGTGTTCATCCGTCACAGTTCCAGCGTTGGCAGTCCCCAGGGAACCATCGATATTAGGTTATTGTGGAAAAGTTCTTAACCTTTGTGTTTGTGCAACAGAATATGGTAGGTTGTCTGTTATAATACACCATATATACACGTAGGTGATTCAGTTCAAGAATGTTGTAAATTTTGTGTTTGCAGAAATTATGTAAACATGCTGACAGCTGATGTTTCTGACCATGGGGTTTTATTTCAGTGACTACAAAATATTTAGAGTGGATTCCCAAAGGAAATCAGGCGAGACTGGTATGTGATCTTTTCTTTCCTTTTTGTCTTTTGTTCATGTTTTTTGTTTAAATAATTGCTTTTTAGTTGAAGACTTTGTTTTGGTTTCCTTCCTTGCAATTTGCTGAAATTGTTCAATTCCATGCTTTTACTTTATTAGATATAACAAGTCCAGATTTTATGATTATATGGTGGTACTGGTAAAGGTTGTCTGGTTTATAAACAGTTATATGAAGAGAGAGTATGTCTTTGACTTCTAAGGACAGTTTTACGACCAACATTTTTCTGCGCAGAAACAAAGCAGATAATATTTTACATGATTTATATATATATATACATTTGCATCATAACTGAACATATGTGTGTAAAAGTGTGTACTGCATGTTACATTTTGAAGTGGGTGATTGTGTTTCAGTAGATAGATTTTATCCATGTTAATGCTGATATCATGGCTGTTCAGACATGATAGCTGGTACTGACAGTCCTGCAATATGTCCATTGGCTTCCTGTTTTTATACAGTTACAGTAAAGTTGATCAGCACTCTGTATCGTAAACAAATTTGACTCTATTTCTGTGATGACCTTCACCTCTACACTCCATCTCACTCTCTACATTCAGCTTCAGATCCACTCAGTTTCTGCGTTTCCAGATTTAAACGCTCCACAGTCGGTTGCTGTTTTTTCTCTGCCTCTGGACCTTACTCTTGGATTGAGCTCCCTCTTTCACTTCATCAAATCTCTGCACTCTATTCTTTTAAAAGTCTGGCCTTAATACCTACCTCTTTCCATAAAGCTGTACCCTCCCTCTTTCCACAGTTCTCCAGCTTTCTGTTTTGTCGTTCATTCCTCTGAACCTGTTATGCATGTTTGTGAATGACTGGTTGGTGTGAAAGTGCTTTGATTTCTCTCTCTGGATGAGATTACGCAGTGTATTATAAATAATAGAGTGGTAACTCTCCATGTACAAGGTACACAACTTCAAGTCAGTGCTGCTAATACTACCACTTCAGCTTAGCACATGGGTAAATAAAATGCACATTGGAATGAACCTATACACTTCCGCAAAAATATGTAAATATTTGTATTGTTTCATTATTGTTATTTTTATTGTTATGATTTGATGGTGTGCAGGGGAAAATTGGACCAGTGAAGGACAACATCCTGTTGACCAAACTCAAGCCAGGGCAGGTGAGGGTGGTGCACCGTGAGAGGCCATGACTTGAGAATCAATCCATTTTCAGGAATTATTATAATTGCTTATGATCTTCCCATATGAAACAACAGCAACAAACCATTTTCAGGAATTATTATACCTGCTTATGATCTTCCCATATGAAACAACAGCAACAAACCATTTTCAGGAATTATTATTCATGCTTATAATCTTCTCATATGCAACAACAGCAACAAACCATTTTCAGGAATTATTATAATTGCTTATGATCTTCCCATATGAAACAACAGCAACAAACCATTTTCAGGAATTATTATTCATGCTTATAATCTTCTCATATGCAACAACAGCAACAAATCATTTTCAGGAATTATTATTCATGCTCACAATTTTCTTATACGCAACAACTACAAACCATTTTGAGGAATGAAACCTGCTTATAATCTCTATAAATGCAGCAACAGCAACTAATCATTTTCAGGAATGATGCCTGCTTAAAACATTTTTATATATTCAGCAACATGAGACACAAGAACTATAGATCCATGTAGTCATGATTTATTGATCTACCAATAATCTGTGTGCACAGCTGTGTCATGTTTATCAGCATGCTAAAGTGTTCATTATTTATTGAAAGCTTACTTGAAATAAATAATAAACTGATCATTTGAATTGAGTTGGTATTGATGTATCAGAGAGAAAAAAAAAAAGATAAATTGTTTTGCGAATCATATATTCAGAGATTGTTTTTGTTTTTTTCCCCTAAATTGAATCTATGAATTGAAGTTGATACTGATATATTCAGAGAAAAAAAGATATCATTATAGAAAAAAAAAAGAGAGAGATTGATTATATCATGAATAGAAGTTAGTACTGCATTGTTGTTGCTGTGTTTTTGCATTTTAATGGTGGTTGCAGATCATTGTTTTTCCTTAAAAACTGTCCCATGTTTTTTATGTTTGTTTTTTAACTGCAATATGTGTATGTGTGAATAGGAGTGTGTGTTTGGGTGCGTGTGTGTCTGTATGTGTCTGAGCATGTGTGTTTGTGTGTGTGTGTGTATGTGTGGGTCTGTGTAAAGAGCATGAACAAATACAGGCTTTGCATACAAATTAACATTAGACAAGATTATCTAGCAAACTGGTCATCATAAATAACAACAAAAATCCACCAATAAAGATACCCGGTGGATGTTTGTTCGTCTGACTGCTGTCTACGACAGTTTTGACCACGTAGCAAAAACACGTACGATTTCTGTTGATGTGTGTGCACATTGTGCTGCACTGCATCATTGTTGTTCATTAGTGGAAGGTGGTAGAATGGCTAAGACACTTATCTGCCAATACAGTGTCTGTGCGGGTCTGGGTTCTTCTTCTTCTTCTTCTGCGTTCACTCGTATGCACACGAGTGGGCTTTTACGTGTATGACCATTTTTACCCCGCAAGTAAGGCAACCATACTCTGTTTTCGGGGGTGTGCATGCTGGGTATGTTCTTGTTTCCATAACCCACCGAACGCTGACATGGATTACAGGATCTTTAACGTGCGTATTTGATCTTCTGCATATACACACGAAGGGGGTTCAGGCACTAGCAGGTCTGCACATATGTTGACCTGGGAGATCGTGAAAATCTCCACCCTTTACCCACCAGGCGCCGTCACCGTGATTCGAACCCGGGACCCTCAGATTGACAGTCCAATGCTTTAACCACTCGGCTATTGCGCCCGTCGGGTCTGGGTTCGATTCCCACTCTCACTCTCACTCTTTCTCCCAAGTTTGACTTGATTAGTTGAAACTCAAACACTTAGTCATTCGGATGAGATGATAAAAGTTAAGGTGATGTTGAAATTCCAAAACTGGGGTTTCAAGAGGGGTTACTAGAAGCAACAGAATCTAGTTTACACCACTCCATTTTTTTGTTTGTTTACCATTGTAATGTGTGTGTTTTACCAGGAGGTGGACATGAGGCTGTTTTGTGTCAAGGGGACTGGTAAAGACCATGCCAAGTTTTCTCCAGTTGGTGAGAATCATTTGGTTTTTTTTGGTATTTTTTCCTCATTTTAGAATTTATTGCATGTGCTATAACATCCAGTTTGGGCACATGTTTATTGTCTCTTCATGAAATGCGTTCGTTTGATATTTGGAAAAGAAGAATATCATCACTGATATCGTTCAGATTCCTCCAAACAGAAGTGTTTTTCAGTTACACACACACACACACACTCACACTGAGTGACATGTATACTCAGATACTTTCGACATCGGCCCATGAACTTTAAACAGGCTAAAACACACAAATATGCAAGCGTGCAGGCGTGCGCATGCACGCGCACACACACACACACACCACACCACACCACACCACACCACACCACACCACACACACACACACACACACACACACACACACATGCCACACCACACACACCCACACAAAACACACACACACATACACACACACACCACACACACACAACACACACACACACATACAACACACACACACACATAACACACATTCACACACACACACACACACCACACACACACACACACACACACACACACACACACAAAATTACAAAGGAAACTTGACTGTTTCAGCCACAGTGTGTTACCGCTTGCTGCCGGTGATCACCCTGCTGCGACCGGTGGTGGGGGAACAGGCCCACAGGCTGAAGAAGTGCTTCTCTCCTGGCGTCATCCAGCTGAGGGACACACACAACGGTGAGGGGGCAGGGCACAGGGGGGAAAGCTGTGGGTTTTTTTTCTTCTCTTACATCTGTTTTCATTTGTATTTGTATTTCTTTTTATCACAACAGATTTTTCTGTGTGAAATTTGGGCTGCTCTCCCCAGGGAGAGCGCGTCGCTACACTACAGTGCCACCCATTTTTTTTGTATTTTTTCCTGCGTGCAGTTTTATTTGTTTTTCCTATCGCAGTGGATTTTTCTACAGAATTTTGCCAGGAACAACCCTTTTGTTGCCGTGGGTTCTTTTACGTGCGCTAAGTGCATGCTGAACACGGGACCTCGGTTTATCGTCTCATCCGAATGACTAGCGTCCAGACCACCACTCAGGTCTAGTGGAGGGGGAGAAAATATCGGCGGCTGAGCCGTGATTCGAACCAGCGCTCTCAGATGCTCTCGCTTCCTAGGCGGACATGTTACCTCTAGGCCATCACTCCACATTGAAGACCTGTCTGTACTTCTAGCGGTACTGATGGTGATACTCCGTGTCCACCACCACAGTTCTAAACTGCGTTTCATCAGTGCTTTGAATGTTTAGGGTATGTGTGTGTGGGGGGGTGCCGGGGAGGGCTTTGGGGGTGGGGTGCGGGGCGTGACTGTGCGTGTGTGTGTGTGACTTTCCATGCATGTGCTCTTGTCTATGTTCGAGTGTGTAGGATAAGTGATATCATGAAGCCCTTTCTGCAGTGAGTGTGTCAAGTGGTTTATTTTAATTATTTCATCATCTACCATCAATGGATTTTGTATTTATTATTTATTAACTGCTTTCAGCTGTATCTGAGAAAAAACAGTGCTGAATATGTGTTCATCATCATTATGATTAGTGTTGCTATGACTTGTCCTGTTGTCTTCTGTACTGCCTTCCACCCATCATTTGTCATGGAGTCTTGATATTTCATGGTACAGTGTGATGCTGTTGGAACAAGATGGTCCTCTTTATGGAATAACTAAACTTCTTCATAGCCACACAAGCCAGTTGTTGAGTGGAAGTCAAAGTCACTGATGGTGCTGTGTCTGTGATGTGATTGATAGCTGAAGGGATGTTTGTGATGTTTCAGGCAAAGAGGCAGTGGTGTTTGAACAGTGAAGGGATGTTTGTGATGTTTCAGGCAAAGAGGCAGTGGTGGTGTAACAGTGAAGGGATGTTTGTGATGTTTCAGGCAAAGAGGCAGTGGTGGTTGAACAGTGAAGGGATGTTTGTGATGTTTCAGGCAAAGAGGCAGTGGTGGTTGAAAGGCAAAGGGATGTTTGTGACGTTTGATGCAAAGAGGCAGTGGTGGTGTAACAGTGAAGGGATGTTTGTGATGTTTCAGGCAAAGAGGCAGTGGTGGTTGAACAGCAAAGGGATGTTTGTGATGGTTCAGGCAAAGAGGCAGTGGTGGTTGAACAGTGAAGAGATGTTTGTGATGTTTCAGGCAAAGAGGCAGTGGTGGTGTAACAGTGAAGGGATGTTTGTGATGTTTCAGGCAAAGAGGCAGTGGTGGTTGAACAGTGAAGGGGTGTTTGTGATGTTTCAGGCAAAGAGGCAGTGGTGGTTGAACAGTGTAGGGATGTTTGTGATGTTTGAGGCAAAGAGGCAGTGGTGGTGTAACAGTGAAGGGATGTTTGTGATGTTTCAGGCAAAGAGGCAGTGGTGGTGTAACAGTGAAGGGATGTTTGTGATGTTTCAGGCAAAGAGGCAGTGGTGGTTGAACAGTGAAGGGGTGTTTGTGATGTTTCAGGCAAAGAGGCAGTGGTGGTTGAACAGTGTAGGGATGTTTGTGATGTTTCAGGCAAAGAGGCATTGGTGGTGTAACAGTGAAGGGATGTTTGTGATGTTTCAGGCAAAGAGGCAGTGGTGGTGTAACAGTGAAGGGATGTTTGTGATGTTTCAGGCAAAGAGGCAGTGGTGTTTGAACAGTGAAGGGATGTTTGTGATGTTTGAGGCAAAGAGGCAGTGGTGGTTGAACAGTGAAGGGATGTTTGTGATGTTTGAGGCAAAGAGGCAGTGGTGTTTGAACAGTGAAGGGGTGTTTGTGATGTTTCAGGCAAAGAGGCAGTGGTGGTTGAACAGTGAAGGGATGTTTGTGATGTTTCAGGCAAAGAGGCAGTGGTGGTAAACGCCAGGAAAGACACCATCAGCCGTGAGGTCTTCCGACACGATGACCTGAAGGACGCTGTCAAGCTGGAGCGTGTCAGGGACCATTTTATCTGTAAGCATCTGTGCATACCTGGCTCACAGAAATGCGCGTCTGTTCTGATACAGTTTTGCTTTAAAGTGGTGCAGTTTAAAAAAAAAAAAAAAGAATATGTATATATATATATTTTTTTTAATAAGATAATGACCTTTAAAGGAAAG
>JAAQRG010111411.1:0-10086 GCA_011634625.1 Babylonia areolata | reverse complement strand
CTACAAACCTAACATCTAAAAACATCTAAAAAAATGTCTGCAAAGAAATTATACAAAAAACAAACAAACCAACCCATCTGAAAACAAACTGCAGTAAAAAACAAACAAACAAAAAAACCCAAAAAAACCAACAACAACATCTGCAAACAAACTATGAAAACAAAACAATAAATGACCTTGTTTATCATGCATACACACAAATTACATAAAAAAAGACACAAAAAACCCCCAACAAAGTGTCTTTAAAACAAATCTTCTCTTCTTTCTTCGTGGGCTGCAACCCCCACATTTACTCACATGTACACTAGTGGGTTTTTATGTGTATGACCGTTTCTACACCGCCATGTAGGCAGCCATACTTCGTTTTTGGGGGTAAAAAGAAATCATAAAAGCGAAATTAAATTAAAAGGTCTTTAAAAAAAAAAAAAAAACCCCGCCCCCAAATACTCTGTCTTGTTTGTGGGTAAGAACTGTTGAAAAGGAAACCAAAACAGCAAGCAAGACATGGAATAAAATCAGCTGGCTCGCACGAGACTGACTTGACTGGAGAAGATTAATTTTAGCTTCATGCTTCAGCTAGAGCATGAAGTGTATCTAAAAAGTTGTTCTTGGGTCAATGAAGACACATTTTCTGCACAAACCTAAGGGTCTTTTTCACACCATGAAGCACAGTAAGATTATTGCTGGGTCTACTCTGACCCCCAAAGTTAACAATATAGACTGTACTGCAACTGATTC
The DNA here is from genome assembly GCA_011634625.1 of Babylonia areolata. NCBI lineage: Eukaryota > Metazoa > Mollusca > Gastropoda > Neogastropoda > Buccinidae > Babylonia > Babylonia areolata. The sequence goes on along the minus strand of JAAQRG010111411.1, from coordinate 9,348 downwards.
TTCTTCTTCTTCTGCGTTCATGGGCTGCAACTCACATTCACTGGTTTACATGCATAAGTGGGATTTTATTTCTAAGATTATCTTTACCCTGTCAAATGGGAAGCCCTAATCTGTTCTTGTGGGTATGCATGCTGGGTTTGTTCTTGTTTCCATAACCCCCCCCCCCTCCCCCAAATGCTAACATGGATTATGGGTCTTAAATGTGCATGTATGATCTTCTGTTGTGTATACATACAAAGAGAGGTACAGGCACTAGCAGGTCTGCAACAAGTTTCTAAAACAAGGGAGATGGAGGGGGGGGGGGAGATTCCACCCTTAATTAACCCAGCAGGTGCTGTCACCAGGATCCAACTCTGGATCCTCAAGACTAAAAGTCGAACACTTTAACCACTCGGCCATTGCTCCCGACATTCAACGGGCGCAATAGCTGAATGGTTAAAGCGTTGGACTGTTAATCTGAGGGTCCCGGGTTCGAATCACAGTGACGGCGCCTTGTGGGTAAAGGGTGGAGATTTTTACGATCTCCCTGGTCAACATATGTGCAGACCTGCTAGTGCCTGAACCCCCTTCGTGTGTATATGCAAGCAGAAGATCAAATACGCATGTTAAAGATCCTATTATCCATGTCAGCGTTCGGTGGGTTATGGAAACAAGAACATACCCAGCATGCACACCCCCGAAAACGGAGTATGGCTGCCTACATGGCGGGGTAAAAACGGTCATACACGTAAAAGCCCACTCGTGTGCATATGAGTGAACGCAGAAGAAGCAGCTCCCGACATTCCACAACTGCAAGACACGTCTTTTTCAACCCACGAAGCAAGCCCTGACAAAACTGCAAAGCATGGCAAAAGTTTCACCCTTTTTTTTTCGTTCACAACATTTTGCCCCAACAAAACAGAGCAATGACCACAAATTCTGCCAGTTAAAATCAAACGGTGAAAAGAATATCAAGTATGTTGTGGCAGGGCTCTTTAAAAGACGTTTCTTCTTGCCCTGCAAAAGTCATTGCAGTTGTGACATTTTCAAATAAAATTCTGTTTAAAGGAACTGGGCTGTTTTGTCTATTTCATCAAAAAAGAACCAAATTCCTGGATCCATTCTAACGTTTTGAAATACCTGCACTGACATCGTATGGAAGCATATGACTACCAAAATGAAAAACCAAAAACAAAACAGCATCATTTTTTATGCTCTTTCACAATACCTGTATAAACTGTGTAACAAGTAAATGAGTACTAAATAATTTTTTTTTTTTTTAAACACAACAAAAAACAGCAACAACCAAATCAAAAGCAAAAAAACCACAAAAAACAAAAAAAAACCCAAACCCAACAACGCCCAACCGAACCTGAAAAATAAAATCATGTAACATTAATGAAAATGTGAAATCACCAATAAGAAGCGTAATGTTTCTATCTTACTTCATAAAATCACTGTCACACTAATGACATTTTAAAATGTACCCTGACTGCAGAATCGTGGAGCGTCATTGCAAATCGACTTAAAAAACAAAGTCCATCATCATAAAAAAATGGCACTGGAGCATTTCTGTTAGTGCTACACTCATTCAAGAAGATATTTCAATTGTCTTTGAAATAAACAAACAAACAAACAAAAAAATGTATGATGAAAAAAACCCTCATAAATATACATGTTCAGTGGCACTCAAAGACAATCTGAATTGGAACATCCATTTCAAGTGAATTATGTGTTCATAAAAACAAAATAAACACTAAAACACATCAAAAATAAAAATCAGTGATATCGATAGAAGAATCAGTTGATATTGGAAGCATCCTGTGACCTTTTGCTCCTGTATTCATTCTCTGTTTTCTTCAATTTTTTTTCCCCAAGAAAACAAAAATTAACAGTCACAGATAACGTATAATGGGTTTTAAATGGAAACAGACTTTTGTGTTCTCTGTCAACGTTTCATCAAGTTCTTCACGTCATTCACTAATAAACTTGTGATGAGTGAAAGCATTGCCGTGAATCTCCTCTGATCTATAGTGAATCATTCCTGTGTTAATTCCCGTATCAGTGTACATTTGCTGAATTCCCAGCACACTGCTTTCATGTTCTTGCACGTTTGTTAAAAAAAAAACCCAAAAAACAGACACACACACATACTCACTAATCATATGCTCACACAATTGTTGAAAGAATAACACACAGACACACACACATACTCATTAATCATATCCTCAAACATTTGTTGAAAAAATAAGACACATACACACTCACACATACACACACACACACACACAAATTAAACAAACACACACACACTCATGAATCATATCTTCACACTCACAAAAAAATAACAACAAAAATTGTCATCCTTGTCTAAGGAGGTTTACATAAACATCTTACTTGAATGCTTGACTCTCTCTCTACACTTAAACCATCAATATATAACCTTTAACCTTTATCGCTGTTTATTTATCATTGTTGTTTGCAGCCTAATCAACCAGAATGTATGTATACATCAACCAATGGAAAAGTCCCTCAGCCAAATTTAAGTTCAATGATATGAAGAAACAAGAGAGGCAAGGCCTTCAAGACTCACTTGTGATAAATTAAGTCCCCTAGCATTAATTACAGAGTAATTTCCCTTTTTTACTATCTGCACCAAAACGTTTGCAAAATAAATAAAAATTCCATGCTTAGCAAAAGAAGTTCCTGTTTGAACAAAAATGATAATAATGACTCCTCTTGTTGTTGGGTCAGAATAAGAGGTCAAAGTGCCAAGTTTAGAGAATACAAAAAATATAAATATAACAGTAAATGCAGTTTGCATATAATGAGGCTTCTTTTAAAAAAAAAAAAATTTGTGCCCATCCCAGAGGTGCAATATTGTTTTAAACAAGATGACTGGAAAGAACTGAATTTTTCCTATTTTTATGCCACATTTGGTGTCAACTGACAAAGTATTTGCGGAGAAAATGTCAATGTTAAAGTTTACCACGGACACACAGACACACACACACAGACAACCGAACACCGGGTTAAAACATAGACTCACTTTGTTGACACAAGTGAGTCAAAAAGAGAAGAGTTATTGTGACTTGTTGTCAAGTAAACTTGTGCCAAGCTAATCGAGTCATACATATTAAAAAGTCGTACTGACAAAATGTTTGAATGAAACCAGAAATCACTTTTGTTTGCTCAAATCACAGGCAGACTGTTTCACAATATTCGGATATATTCCTCACACAGGTGGGCTTTTTTTTGGTTTTGTTGTGAACAAGTACTAGAAATTAAAAACACATCAATTACATGTTCACTGGAATAAAAGCAAGCATACAAAAAGAAAGGTGTGTGATCAGACTTTTTCTTTCTTTTCTAAAAAAAAAAAAGTCATTTGTGACTGGCACAACAGCGAAGTGGCTGAAGTGTTGAACTTTCTTCTTCTTCTTCTGCGTTCACTCGTATGCACACGAGTGGGCTTTTACGTGTATGATTGTTTTTACCCCGCCATGTAGGCAGCCATACTCCGTTTTCGGGGGTGTGCGTGCTGGGTATGTTCTTGTTTCCATAACCCACCAAACGCTGACATGGATTACAGGATCTTTAACATGCGCATTTGATCTTCTGCTTGCATATACACACGAAGGGGGTTCAGACACTTGCAGGTCTGCACATATGCTGACCTGGGAGATCGTAAAAATCTCCACCCTTTACCCACCAGGCACCGTCACCGTGATTCGAACCCGGGACCCTCAGATTGACAGTCCAATGCTTTAACCACTCGGCTATTGCGCCCGTCTGTTGAACTTTCAATTTGAGGGTCCCAGGTTCGGACCCAGTCATAACACCTGGAGGGTCAAGAGTGAAGGTTTTTTTTTTCCCAGTCTCCCAGGGCTGGATGTGCAGACCTGCTAGGATTTGAACCCAGGACATGTGGACTGAAAGTTCAGTGCTCCAATCACTTTTTTTGGGGGGTGGGGTGTGTGGGGGGGGGCTGTTTTGCCTGTCACGTTATAGGAGTTTAAAGTTCCCTGTCCTTGTCTGGGTGTTTTTCTGTGTGTGTGTGTGTGTTGGGTGCAAAGCATTTTGTCTGTTAGTGTCTTCTGTGTACAGACTGGGAAAAATAAAGTTTGAAATTTACACAAGAGAAATATTGTTCATATTCCATTATAGGAATCACTTTTGAAAAACACAAACAACAACAAAAACCAAAAAAAAACCCCAACAAACAGAAAAAACAGAAGAATAAAAAACATTCATTAATACCCCTCAGACGCATCTTTTATCATCAGATTTATCTTTCATATCGGAACATGTATTGCCAAAAACAAAAATAAAAAAGGAAAAGTGAACTTATGCAACTGGTATGTACCTTGAGGGTAAAAACCACAAAAAAACAAAAACAACCCCCTCCCCCCCAAATAAAAAACAACAACACTGTTTGAAAGCACAAGCCAACTGTTCCATTGCACATAAAAAAATGTTCCAGACATAAAGCCACATTGTCACTCCCTTCAGTTCACCATCATTCTGTTCACTGGAAGAGATGTTCTGATGGAATGACAAAACGCGAATGTCGTCAACAACTGATCACGAACTGCTGTCATGGTTGGTTGGCGTCGCTCAACATATCCCAGGTGTCTTTGTTCTCGTCAGAACTCCCAGAGTCGCTGCCCCCTTCCTTTTCCGCTTCTTCCGCTGGAGGAGCTCCTTCCGTTTCTTTGCTTTCAGAGTGACCTTCTCCTGAAGCTTGGGGTAGAAGCTGGGCACTAGAAGCGGTGGAAGGAGATGATTCTGTGTGTTGTTGTGGAATGTCGACGTTCATGGCAGTTTGTCCTTGGCTTGTTCCTGTTTCTTGTTCAGTGGTTTTGTCACCGGCAGTGTCTGTGTCAGTGCTGTCATCCTGAGTGAGGATTTCTGGCTCCGAAGCTTCTTCTCTGTCGCTGGAAATGATGACTTCTGTCGGGCTTGTGGCACCTTGCGTGACGCTGCTCGATGTTTCGTCAGCGAGGGTGGCATCGACTGTGGTTTCTCTGTTGACGTTTTCTTCGCCGAGGATCTCAGGGTCTGAGGTGTCGTCCTTGTCCGGAGTGTGTTGAGGGGGGGACGCGAGTGCTACTGCTTCTTGGTTCAAAATGTTGGACTCCGATCTCAAGTTCTCTCTCTCCACTGTCCCATCTTCTTCCTCCTGCATGAGGACTTCTGGTTCTGAGGCGTTGTCGTTGGAGCTGAGGGCGCTTTCTTTGCTACTGGTCATGTGACTCAGCACCTCAGGATCCTGGGAGTCCGGATCACCTGCGGAGCATTCCCCTTCGCCTCCGCTGCTGCTTTCTGGGACCAGCTCTTCCGGCTCCGACATTCCTCCGCTGCCCTCGCTCTGATGATCGGAGATGTTTTCGCTTTCTTGCCGCGGCTCGGTCAAAGACGTCAGCAGCAGCTGCAGACCTGTTGTTTCCTGAGTGCTTGTGGGTTCTTGTCCTCTTGGCCTTTCGCTTTCTGTAGCGGTGGTGGAGGGGGTGTCTTCTTCGCGGCTAGGTCCCGAACTCTCTCTGCTCTCCGCGTGTGTGGGCAAGGTTGGTGGTGAGTGAGTGCTCTCCCCTGGCTGAGGGCTGGGGACGTCCACAATATGGTCGCCATCATCGCCCTCTCCGTACTGCGTCACCTGAATGCCCGGCGCTGCTGCAGTGGCGGCGCGGACAGGTGGCTCCCTCAGGTGGACGTTATCCACACTACCCCCACTGTTCCCGTTGATCTCCCCGAAACTGCTGGTGTAGGCCCCGACGCTGATCGTCACCACCGGCGTGGCCTGCTCCGGGTTGGTCACCCCTGACGATTCTGACACCGCCGTTCCTGGCTCAAGGTCAAGGTTGAGGTCGCCCAGGGAGCCAGTCAGGGGCACCATACTCTGGGTGTCTTCGCCGGCGGTGCGGGAGGAGGCTGCCTGCCCCTGAGCCAGCACGTCGACGGAGTTCTCTGACAGGGCGGAGGCCAGGCTGCGATTGTCGGCGGAAGGTCTTCCCATGCTGCCCCGGTCACAGGAACTAGTCAGGCTGTGTCTGTGAGGGACATGCGGAGAGACCGTACACGTGTTAGTGTCAGACCACACGCACACACACAAACATATGCATGCACAAACACACATAATTATACACACATAAATACACGTGCATCCATGCACATACTACACACATGACCACACACACAAAGACACACAAGTACACACGCACACACACATATGCATATACACACTCTATATATATCTCTCTCTCTTTCACAAACACACACACACACAGTCACTCAACTTTTCAGTCATTATTGCATGACACCAAGTGTTCTAGACATTAGTAGCCATTTGCAAAGGACAGCAAGTGGGTTCATCGAAAGTACATGAGTTTCTCAGCAACTTCTCTTGAGAGATAATAAAAGCTGGCTTTGCTTGATCTGACACACACACACACACACACACACACACACACACACATACACATGCATGCATACTGTTACACACACAAACATACAATGAAGAAAATCTCATACTTTAACTGTCCATTAAAACAAACAAACAAACAAAAAAAAAGCACAGCTATGCTGTCTGTAATGTAAGCCATGTCATCGAGAAAAGATGGAGTGACAAATAAAGAAAGAAAAAAAAGGAAAGAAAGTAAGAAAGAAAGAACAAAAACTGGAAGGGAAGAATGAAAGAATGAAAGAAGAAAGGACAGAATGAAGGAAAGAAACAACAAAGAGATTCTAGAAAGAAAGAGGAAAAGAAAGAAAGAAGGAAAGAGAGAAATAATGTATAAATCAAGGAAGGAGGGAAAGAATGAAGAATAAAGGAATGAAAAATGAAGAAAAGAAGGAAGGAAAGAATGAATAAATGAAGGAAAGAAAGAAACAAGGAATGAAAAAAAGAAGGAAAAAAAAAGGAAGGAAAGAATGAAGAAAAGAAAGAAGGTAGGAAGGAAGGACAGACTGAAGGAAGCAAAGAAGGATGGAAGGAAGGAAGGAAAGAAAGACAGACAGAAGGAATGAACGAGGGAAAGAAGAATGGGAGGAAAGACAGAAAGAAGGAAAGAAAGACAGGCAGATGGAAGGAAAGAAAGAAGGAAAGAAAGACAGAAAGAAAGAAAGAAGAAAAGAATCAAAGAAAGACAGACAGAAGGAAAGAATGAGAGAAAGAAAGAAAAAAAAAAGGAAGAAAAGAAAGAAAGAAGGAAGGGAAGAAAAGCAAAGGAAAGAATTGAAGGAAAAGAAAGGAAAAGAAAAGAAAAAGAAAAGGCACCACCACCACCACCAACAACAAAATCCCTCACCTCCCCCCTCTCCCCCCCCCTGTCCCCTCCACCCACCCACACACACACCCACCCCCCACACCCTCACCTGTCGCTCTCCAGCTTGTGACCCATGGCAGCAGCAAAGCGCGACGCCTCACCACCACCACCACCACCACCTTGTCCTCCTCCTCCTCCTCCCCCACTCTCCCTCTCCCTCTCCCCTCCTCTGCTGCGGCCTCGGTCCATCATCTCCACCAGGGGGACGCGGGCTCCCCGCACCGACATCAGCTGACGCTGCAACGCCTCGTGGACCGTCTTCATACGCGTCCTGTGTGATGATGATGATGATGATGATAATAAAACGTTTTCTTTCTTTTTTCTTTTTTTTTTTCCAAACTTTTTTTTATTCAAAATTTTCTATATCAACATTTTATAAAACATACACAAAGAAAAGAAAAGGAGAGAGAAAAAAAAAACAACAACGACAAAAACATACACTTCAACATACATATACACATTTTTTTTTTTTTTTAAACATACATCATTACACCCTGATCATACACATATGCTTTTTTTTTTTTTTTTTTTTTAAAACATCAGTATCAGTAGCTCAAGGAGGCGTCACTGCATTCGGACAAATCCATATACGTTACACCACATCTGCCAAGCAGATTCCTGACCAGCAGCGTAACCCAACGCGCTTAGTCAAGCCTTGAAAAAAAAAAAAAATCATTAAAAAAAAAAAACATAAAAAAAAAATCATAAAATAAAATAACAAAAAAAAACCCAAACCCCCAAAAAACATACATAATTACACTGTGATCATAAACACATAAACATATACGTACACATATATACATATACACCAGGGTTTCATGAGTTTGATAAGAAGAAGGGGGTTGCAGTTTACATTGTCATTAAGACCATAATTATGATGATGATATAACATGGGACACACAGCACTGACTGCACGCGGAAGAACGATGGAGGGAGAAAACTGTGTGTGTGTGTGTGTGTGTGTGTGTGTGTGTGAGAGAGAGAGAGAGAGAGAGAGAGAGAGAGAGAGAGAGAGACAGAGACAGAGAGACAGAGAGAGAGACAGAGACAAGAGAACAAGAGACTCTGAGAGAGAGAGAGAGAGAGAAAGAGAGAGAGAGAAAGAGACAGACAGACAGACAGAGACAGAGGCAGACAGAGAGACAGAGACAGACAAGAGAACAGAAGACTATGAGAGAGAGAGAGAGAGAGAGAGAGAGAGAGAAGGTGGCTTGTACTTGACTGACAAAAAAAAAAAGAAAAAAAAAAAGAAGAAAGAATGAAGGAAAGAAAGCGTGAAGAAAAGAACGAAGGAAGGAAAGAAAGGAGGAAGGAAGGAAGGAAGGAAGGAATGAAAGAAGGAAAGGAAGAGGGAAGATAAGAATGAAAGAAGAAAAGAAAAGAAAAAGGGAAGAAAAGGAAGGAAGGAAAGAATAAATGAAAGAAAGAACGAAGGAAAGAAGGAAATAAAGGAGGAGGAAAACAAAGGGCTGACCAAAAAAAAAAAAAAAAAAAGAAAAGAAAGATAGAAGACGAAAAAAAAACCCCAACCCAAACAACAACAGCAACAGAGACTGACACTTGGGCCTGCAGTTCCAGAATGACTCCCTCATACTGCTGCTTCTGGAACACTGCCTCCCGCTGCACGCGTCCAACTTCCTGCTGCGCAGCTGCTGCAGCCTGCAGCGCCTTCTCCTGCGACGCCGTCACCTCTTCAAGGAAACTCTGACAGGGACAAAAAGCATGGGTCAGTGTGTGTGTGAGTGTGTGTGTGTGTGTGTGTGTGTGTGTGTGTGTGTGTGTGTGCGCGTGCGTGTGTGTGTGTAGTGCGTGTGTGGTCACCTCTTCCAGGAAACTCTGACAGGGAGAGAAAGCATGGGTCAGAGTGTGTGTGTGTGTGTGTGTGTTTGTGTGTGTGGTGTGTGTGTGTGTAGTGCGTGTGTGTGTGGTGTGTGTGTGTGTGTGTGTGTAGTGTGAGTGTGTGTGTGTGTAGTGCGTGTGTGTGGTCACCTCTTCCAGGAATCTCTGACAGGGACAGAAAGCATAGGTCAGTGTGTGTGTGTGT
>JAAQRG010111406.1:0-10103 GCA_011634625.1 Babylonia areolata | reverse complement strand
TCACCATTATGATAGAAAAAATAATAATACAAATAATGATAATATCCTTTATTTTCAGACTAATATCATCACCTTAGATGAACAAACTATAAACGAATAAACAAACGATGGCATGATGACTTTGAAGTAGGAGGACTGTTTTTGTTGACGGTGTGTGTGTGTGTGTGTGTGTGTGTGTGTGTGTGTGTGTGTGTGTGTGTGAGGAGAGAGTCTGTGTGTGTGTGTGTGTGTGTGTGTGTGTGTCTGTGTGTGTGTGTGTGTGTGTGTGTGTGTGTGTGTCTGTGTCTGTGTCTGTGTGTGTGTGTGTGTCTCTGTGTGTGTGTATGTGTGTCCCTTCCGCACCGATTTTAACGGGGAGGGAACTACTGCAAACCCGAGAAAACAAGTCCAAATATATAGAAAATGGCGATCTCGCGCGCAACAGCCGAGTGGTTGAAGCGTTGGACTTTCATACTGAGGGTCCCGGTTTCGAAACCAGGCCACAGCCCTTGCTGGGTAAAGGGTGGAAAATTTTCTTTCTGTTTTCCCAGGTCAACAGATGTGCAGACCTACTTGTGCCTGTCCCATCAGTGCTCGGTGGGTTATGGAAACAAGAACATAGCCGGTGTAGTATCCCAGATTGCCCCCCCCCCCCTCCCACATCGGAAACATCCCTGGGGTAGGAGCGGGAGGGGGGGGGGTCAATTAGACTGCTGGAAATGTGCCCCCAGGGACTTTCACACCGTTCATAATGTTCCCCTGCGGACATTTTTAGCTGCCAAAATGTCACACTTCTTGCGTTTTAGCCATTTTCAGTGTAGGAGGGATATTTCAGAAGGAGGCCAAAACGCAAGAAGGGGGACACTTTGGCCGTTGAATATGTCGGCAAGGGACATTATGAACGGTGAGATAGTCCCTGGGGGACATTTCCAGCCGCGGTCAAATTGTCCCCCGGGGACGTTTCCAAGTGGGGGACAGTCTGGAATACTACACCGGCATGCAACACCCCCACATCCCCCCATCCCAACCTACCCCACCCCCACCCCCACCCCCTCCACACACACACATCCCTCCTCCCTCCGCTCACCCACAGAAAACCGAGTATTACTGACTACATGACGGGTGTGTGAAAACGGTCATACTGTAAAAAGCACACTCGTGTGTATGATGATGATGGGGTCTCCCGTCGGACCGACGGATGGCAGGCAGGCTTATCTGTCGGTGTGTGTCCTCATAGGGGAGAAGAGACCCATTCTGGATGCGCAGCACCTCCCACAGGTGTTGCAAGGGAAAACGTCTCCAGAAGTTCAGCCCTGCTTCCTTCGCTCACGCTTCTCCTTAATGGCCAGCGTTCTCTTGTTTTCAAACGTTTTTATGCCACTAGGGCACAGCGTCCTCCAGCGAGAGCGGTCAAGGGCATCAGTTTCCCAGGAAGCGATGTCTATGACTTTGAAGTTTGTCTTCAAGATGTCCTTGAATCGCTTGCAGGATCTTCCAAGTTCGCGGTGGCCTTCCTTCAGCTGGCCATACAGTAGCATTTTCGGGATCCTGCTGTCTGTCATGCGACGTGTCCTGTCCAGCGTAGCTGGCACTTGATCAGCAGGCTTTCGATGCTGGGCAGGCCGCTCCTCTCTAGGACCTGGAGGTTAGAGACCCTCTCTTGCCACTTTATGCCGACGATCTTTCGTAGGCATCTCTGGTGAAACTGCTCATGTTGTTGAATGTGACGGCGATACCTCGTCCATGTTTCACAGCAGTACAATAAGGTGGTCAGCACAACAGCTCTGTAGGTTTTGATTTTGGTGCTGAGCCTGATGCCTTTGTTGTTCCACAGCCTGTTGTTGAGTTTGCCAAAGGCGGAGCTGGCCTTGGCGATGCGCAGCGTCACTTCTGCATCAAGGGCTCCGTTGCTGCATAGGGTGCTGCCCAGGTAACAAAACTTGTCGACTGACTTGATCTCTGTGTCATCGATCTTGATTGCAGGTGGGGGGAGGCACTGGCGTTCTGTGAGCTAGCTGGTTGGTACATGGACTCAGTCTTGCTGAGGCTGATGGCGAGTGCCTGCAGGAGGTTGAGAACCTGTCCATAATGAACTGCGTGTCCTCATGCGTGTGTGCAGCAAGCGCGCAGTCATCAGCGAAGAGGAACTCTCTCTCAACAGTGCCTCAAACACCCTGGACCTAGCGTGGAGTCGCTGCAAGTTGAAAAGTTTTCCATCTGTGCGAAACTGAATGTAGATGCCCCGGTTACAGTCTTGGAAGGCGTCAATCAGCATGGCAGAGTGTGGGTACCAGGACGCAGCCTGCTTCGCTCCATTTACCTCAGGGAACAGATCCGACATGTCAGTATTTTCCTGTACTCTCGCCTGCATGCCATCGTGGAATGACGCAATCAGCTGGATTAGGCTCTCTGGGCAGCCGAACTTTAGGAGGATCTTCCACAGACTACTGCGGTTCACCGTGTCGAAGGCCTTAGTCAGATCTACAAAGACCATGTGGAGCTCCTTGTTCTGCTCACGGCACGTCTCTTGCATCTGGCATACGGCAAACACCATGTCACTTGTTCCCCTGCCTGAACGGAAGCCGCACTGTGCTTCAGGGATGACTGTGTTGGAGACATGGTCAGCCAGTCTGTTCAGTATGATGCGGGCGAAGATCTTGCCGGCGATGCAGAGGAGAGAGATTTCACGGTGGTTATCGCAAGATGTTTTGTCTCCCTTCCGTTTGTAAATGTGGACAATTGAAGCATTCTTGAAATCTTGGGGGACCTCCCCTCTCTCCCAGATAGATTGGAACAGGGCGGTCAGCTTGTCTGTCAGCACCTTGCCTCCATACTTGTAGATGTCGGCCTGGATTTTATCCGTTCCTGGTTCTTTTCTTTTCCTGACGTTGTCAGATTCAGGGCCTTCCGGGTCTCGGCCTTGGTGGGAGGGGCAGCTAGCGAGTCATTGACTGGTAGCTGTGGGAGGGCTGCAATTACCTCGTCTAATACGGACGAGTCCCTGTTGAGGAGGGTGTTGAAGTGCTCTGCCCAGCGGGCAAGGATCTCTTTCTTGTCTGTCAGGAGGGTTGTCTGGTCCAAGGCTCGGACAGGGGCTGATCCTGTGACTCTCGGCCCATACACAGCTCGGAGACCATTATGGAAGGTCTTCATGTCGTGAGCATCAGCAGCAGACTGAAGCTCTTCGGACTTTTTCTCCCACCAGGTGTTCATCTTACGCAGTAAACCGTATGCAAGAGAAAACGTAGGCAAGATACCTAATAATGAAATTCAGTTAACCATAAGCGATCAACTCTATCTGGATGTATTATTAATGGAAATAAGAACTAAAACAATATCTTTTGGTATAAGAAAGAAAAGACAGCTTATAGAAAAGGAGGAAACACTAGAAAAAGAAATACAGCGGATCGATAAAGAAATAGATACACATAGTTTAGCTAGAGAATTGCAGGAGAAAAAAGAACTAGTACAGCTACAAAAAATAAAATTGGAAGGGATCGCATTAAGGTCAAAAGCAAGGTGGGCATCTCAGGGTGGGTGAAAAGAAGACTAAATATTTTTGTAATCTGGAAAAAAGACATTTTATAAGCAAACAAATGTTGAAATTAGTTACATCTCAAGGTAATATTTTGACGGAAACAGACGAGATCTTAGAGGCGACGAGACTTTATTATGAAGGCCTATAGAGAGAACAGGCAGTAAAATACAGACATTAGCATTTACGTTAAAAGTTTGCCCAGTCTGGATGAATTTGAATCAGAGCAACTAGAAGGACTTATAACAAAACAGGAAGCCACAGAAACACTAAGAAGAATGCAAAACGATAAGAGTCCAGGTACAGATGGAATGACTGTAAACTTCTATATTTTTTTCTGGAAAGACATATGGGACGTTGTAGTTAGATCACTGAATGAAGGTTTTAAAAAGAGAGAACTGTCAGTTACACAAAAAGAAGGGATAATTACATGTTTACCAAAGGGAGATAAACCAAGAGAACATTTACAGAACTGGAGACCTATTTCGTTGCTAAACGTCGCTTATAAGATAGGATCTGCATGCATAGATAATAGAATCAAGAAAGTTCTATCAAAGTTAATACACGAAGATCAGACAGGTTTTATTCCAGGTAGATATATTGGGGATAACATAATAACCCTGTATGACATTATGCATTATTTAGAAATCGAATATCGTCCAGGCTTGTTAGTATCAATATATTTCGAAAAAGCATTCGACTCATTAAATTGGTCAAATATGAACATTGTATTAAAAGCCTATGGATTTGGCTTAGATTTATGTAAATGGATTCACACCTTTTACAAGGATATAAAATCATATGTCATTGTGAACGGTAAAGTATCCAAATGCTTGAAAATACAAAGAGTATGCCGCCAGGGAGATCCAATCTCACCCTATCTGTTTGTATTATGCTCAGAAATCCTGGCGTGCAAGATTAGGGAAGATGAAGAAATTAAAGGCATAAATTTATTAGATACCATTTTAAAAATTAGTCAGTTTGCTGATGATACAACATTCACATTAGAAGGAGATAAAGAATCGTATGAAAAGTTGTTTGAAACACTAGAGGGATTTGAAGAATTTTCAGGGCTAAAAATTAACTATGATAAAACATTAAATGTCTGGTTAGGAAGAATGAAGAACTCAAAACGCCGGTATCTACTAGAAAAGAAAATGAAATGGAACCCCCCCAAATATAAACTTTTAGGCATTTGGTTCACAGAAGATCTATAAAAAATAACTGAAGTGAATACAAAAGACAAATTGATAGAAGCTGAGAGGCTTTTCAAGATTTGGTCAAAACGTATATGGACACCCCTTGGTAGAATTGCCATTTTAAAATCACTTATACTTTCAAAACTCAATTACTTGTGGATTCTTCTTCCCAATCCCCCGGACAAAGAGATAAATCAACTACAGAAACTGTGCTATGAATTTATATGGGATGACAAAACAGATAAGATTAAAAGAATATATAGTACATAATGTTGGAAATGGAGGTTTGGGTATTCCAAATATACAAAAGTACATAGAGGCTCTAAAAATATCATGGATTAGGAAATTACACACAGAACAGCAAAGTGGAAAAAAATACTCTTAGTCAAATCCCCAGAAATCAACTCCCTGGATCTGTACGGACCAAGAAAATTTGTAAACACTGAATGTAATAGTTTCTGGAAAGATGTATATTGGGCATATGAGAATTTTACAAAACATGTTAGGTTAAAAGAAGCACAAGAGGCACTCGTAGAACCACTTTTTCATAACGACAAATTCAAAGTCGGTAATAAGACATTTTATTTAAAAAACTGGACAAGTAAAGGTATTTTTCTGGTTAGAGATATTGTAGATGAAAATGGGTGCTTACTTAGTCATAAAGATTTGATTGATTTGGGTATATGTTGACAATTAAAACACAAGCAGGTCTTTAACTCATTAGACATAACATATTATCAGAACATCGCACCAGACTGTTGTATTGTTGATTTTGATCACACATGCACACGAACACACAAATAGACATTTAAACACACACACCCCACACCAAACACAAACACACCTTTTTGAGAGTGCTCAGTAACCGTGCAGCGTCGTTCGCAAATAGACTCGCGTCAAAATATCTTATGGTCTAATTGCAAAACGACACTATTTTGCAGATTCCTGTCAAAACTGACATTCCGATCTGTCACCAATATAGTTTCTTAAATTCTCCCAGGTGTAGTAATGGGCATTCAACATATCCGATTAAAACAACTATTTTAAACTGTGTCAAAGTTCAAGTCCTACAACTTGCTTTCGTTGATTTTAGGATTTTGAGAGCACGTTTGTGACCTTGGTTGGTAGTGGTGCGCGAAGAGAAGAAAGAGCGCGGAAACAGCCAGAAATAGCTGATGTTTGACTGGTTCTTAGAAGTGGATACTCATTAAGGTATTAGAAAAAGGTCGAGGCAGACGTTAAATTGTGAACTGCAACCGTTAAGAACGCTTCAAAGTGGGGCGGTACACGAATTGTTCGCAATTACACGCTGTTCGCAATAACCCATGCCTACTCTAATTTTAAAGAAATTGGGCTTGTCTTTGTGGTACTGTGCGAATATTTAATGCTACAAATTCCGTCCTGTAAGTTCAGTACCCTTCCTTTTTGTAAATATTGCGTATGCGTGGACACACCATATAATCTAAAAATATGTGACATTGCATGAATTACGTCCAGTTTGTCACGTTTTTCCATCCTAAATATGGGAAACAGTTAACCCTAATTTTTTTCTGAAATGTCAGGCATGTATGATAAAAGCTGCTAACGCAAATAATCTCTGCCTGCAATGTGACAGTGCGTAACTATTTTTTGTTTTATTCATACAGACACGGACACAGACACACGCACACACACACACACACACACGTCTCTCTCTCTCTCTCTCTCTCTCTCTCTCTATACATATATATATATGTGTGTGTGTGTGTGTGTGCGTGCGCGCGCGTGTGTTGGTATATGGGTGTCCGTAAAGGTGCTGCATATCAAAAAGTGGTAAAACAAAATCTCAGTATGTTTGTATATCGAACCTTCAAACTTAGATCGACAAGATCCTGAGGTTTGGATGGTATCGACAGTAATTTTTTGAAGATAGCAGCACCTATCATCTCTGAACACATTAAGTATATCTGTAACCTCTGCATCGAAAAACGCTCCTATCCAAATGCTTCTAAAAATGCTAAAGTTTTACGTGTCTTTAAACATGGTGATCCATCTGACTATACTAACTATAGACCTATATCAATATTGTCCACATTATCCAAACCTCTCGAAAAACATATCAAACTAAATCTTCAGTCACATTTCGACAAATATGATTTATTTCACTCCAGTCAAATCTGCTTTAGAAAGAATTATTCCTGCCATACTGCACTGACTAATCTTCTGGAGGAATGGCATTTAAACATTAATGATAACTTATTTACTGGGTCTGTTTTTGTCGATTTTGCGAAAGACTTTGATACAATAGATCAAAACCTACTTTCGAAAAAGTTAGTCATGTATGGCTTATCATCTGATTCAGTTGAACTGATATCTTCTTTTCTTGAAAGTAGGAATCAAGTGGTTATCCCTGCTTAAAAAATGCCCCCTCTTATGTCAGTTAATTATGGTATTCGTCAGGGATCAGTTTTAAGGCCTGTTTTATTTTCAATTTATTTTGATGATCTTCCACTTCACGTTTCATCCTCTTGTGAACTTTTCACTGATTATACTACATTCCATCATAAAGACACAGATGCCAATACAGTATGCTAAGTTGCAGAACGAGATTGACAAACTTATAAACTGGACTGAAATGAACCACACTGCAATTCACCAACAGAAGTCCAAATTTATGTTAATCACAACCAGACAAAGTCGACAAACTATCAAATTCAAAATAAAAGGGCTCAAGATACTTGACAATGATTTGCAGGAAATTAGTTCTGACAGACTACTAGGTCTTACACTTGACAATAACCTTTCCTCGTCTGATCATATCTCCGTTTTATGCAAGAATCTATCGAAAAAAGTATTTCAGCTCAATAGAATTAACCATTTTCTTAATCAACATACCCGTAAATTATATTTTCATGCATATATCCAACCTGATATTGACTATGCATCAACATGCTGGGACGGGGCTAGTAAAAATTGCTAAAAACCTCGAAAGCATATACAGACGCTCCCTTAAGCTCATTCTCCTTAAATCTTCTATTCAAGCAAATGACTGTGTTGAACTAAATATTCTCCCCTTTCATTTCAAATGTCGCTTTAACAAGGGTGTTTTAATGTACAAAAATATGAAGAAATTTGCACCGCCCTATCCTTATAGGAAATTCCCGGAAAAAATCATTAGTAGCAAGAGTACCATTTTTACCCCTCGTCCCAGAACTAACCTTTTCATGTCTTCTCTCACTTATTCTGGTGGTAAACTGTGGAATGAAATCCCCGAGTATCTTAGAAATAGATCTACCATAGCATCTAAAAAAAAAAAAAGCGTATCAAAAATATCTGATGCAACAAATTAAATTAGTTCCAGGAAAATCAAAACATATTATGAGATCTTAGTAAGCCGACATAAATTGATTAATTGTTCTCCAACAGTGTGTGAGCAGTGGAAAAGGCGCAGTGTAAGTACGCGTGTGCATGTCTATGTGCTTGTGTGTTCGAGTACATGTGTATGATGCCTGTGTGTGCACACACATGTGTGTGTTTGAAGATTTTCATGTGGCAATTTTTGGTATGATTTTCATGATGTTTCCTTAATTGTAATCCATGATACATTTATCTACGTAGCTATTATCATCCATTTGATTGCTCTATGCCAGTTATTTGTTCACTCTTAGTTCATTTATTATATTGTGCGTATGTATGCGCATGCGTGTGTGAGGGCATGGTGTAAAGAAGCTTCCAGTTTATTCATTCTACCCTCAATAAAACATCATTTTGTCATTGTCAAAAAAAAAAAAAAAAGTGGGAGTCGCAGTACACAAACGAAGAAGAAGACTGATGACTGACGTCCTGTCATGTAATCTGACTTTCCCAAGTCAGGCAACAGCCAGCCAGCCCTCCACTGTATCTTCTTCTTCTCACTTCGTCTTTGTTTGTGGGCTGTAACTACCACGCTTACTCGTATGTACACGAGTAGAGTGGGCTTTTACGTGTACAACCTTTTTTTCTTTTTTTTTCTTTTTTTTTTTTTTACCCCGCCATGTACGCAGCCATATTTCGTTTCCGGGGGGTGTGCATGCTAGGTTTGTTCATGTTTTCCATAACCCACCGACTTCTGACAATGAATTACAGGATCTTTAACGTGCGTATTTGATCCACTGGAGCTTGCATGATACACACGAAGGGGGTTCAGGCACAAACAGGTCTGCACATATATTATGCTGACCTCGGAGATCGCAAAAAAAATAAAAAAAAATAAATAATAATAATAAAAATCTCCTCCCTTTATCCACCACCAGGCGCAGTTACCGAGATTCGAACCCTGGACCCTCAGAGTGAAAATCCAACGCTTTAACCACTCACTCGGCTATTGCGCCCGTCCCTACACTGTCGAGCCGGCGTACTCATCAGCACTGAGTAGGCAAGAAAGGTATTGCATTACCTGTATTGCATTGTATTACTAATTTTTGTCACAACAGATTTTTCTGTGTGTAATTCGGGCTGCTCTCCCCAGGGAGAGCGCGTCGCTACACTGAGAGCGCCACCTTTTTTTTTCAAGTTGTTTTTGTATTTTTTCCTGCATGCAGTTTTTTGTTGTTGTTGTTGTTTTTGTTGTTGTTTTTTTAATTGGTTTCCTATCGAAGTGGATTTTTCTACAGAATTTTACAAAGGACAACACTTTTGTTGCCGTGGGTTCTTTTACGTGCGCTAAGTGCATGCTGCACACGGGACCACGGTTTATCGACTCATCCGAATGACTAGCGTCCAGACCACCACTCAAGGTCTAGTGGAAGGGGGGTCTGGGGGGGTGGGGGTGGGGGGTGGGGGATAGTGGCGACTGTGCCGTAATTCGAATCAGTGTGTTCAGATTCTCTCGCTTCCATGGCGGAGGACGCGTTACCTGCAGGCCATCACTCTGCAAAGGGGTTAACAAGCCTGTGCTCCCCGTGTTTATTACCCGACAGTGCCGTACCGCAGTAGTAACAGTGGCCGACACGACACGACACGACACGACACGACAGCAGTTCAACTTCGGCAGTGGGACAGGGACGGCAGTTTCACGAGTCACCAACTGTTCTGTTTTACTGTTATGGATGGGTTGAGAAACGGTAAATGTCCTTCAAGCGTTTAGCTATGCTATGCAGTCATGCTGGAAGGAAAAAAAAACAAACAATCAAACAGACAGACAAACAAACAAACAGAAGGGATGTTTTTTTTTCTGCGTGCTTGGTTTAAAAAAAAGATAAATAGATAAAGAGACAAATAGATAAATGCATATATATAATGATAATAATCATAATGTACACACACACACACACACACACACACACACACACACACACACATATATATATATATATATATATATGAATACACACACACACACACACACACAAACACACACACACACAAAGAAA
>JAAQRG010111399.1:2500-10097 GCA_011634625.1 Babylonia areolata | reverse complement strand
AAAGCAGTCTTCGGCTTCTGTCGACCATTTTATCCGTCTGTGTCTTATCCACTCAGTCGGGCGGATTTTGTTTCAATGGGATTTATAACAGAGAGAGACAGACAGAGAAAGAGAGAGAGAGAGAGAGAGAGAGAGAGAGAGAGAGAGAGACACGCACACAGAGAGAGAGAGAAACACAGATATAGACAGAACAGAGGCAGAGAAACTGAGTAAAGGAATGAGAGGGACAGAGAGATGAGAGATAGAGATGAATGAGAGGTGGATAGAGACAGACAGACAGAAAGACAGACAGAGAGAAGAAGAAAAAGAAGGAGCAGACACACAGAGAGACAGAATAGACAGAGACAGACGGCAGAGGAGAAGGAAAGAAAGAAACTTGGGCAAAGCGTAAAATGGGAAGTGACAAGAATGCTGACTGTCCCGGAAATGAAGTCTTCAGATTACGAAACGAAAGACAGGCACTGTCTGCAGGTACCCATGGAACGGAATAATGGGAAGGGGACACGAGAGCGAAAACTAGCGGAAAAAGAATCCGCATGGTCTCATGGGACTTCTGGGACTTCCAATCAGTGTGAGTTAGGGTCAGGTGTTTGTTTCTGGGCGCTTGTTTTCGAACCTGGTGAACTAATTTCGTGCAACACGGAAAAGCTGTTGAAGGGGAAAAAAAAGTATTCTCCAAGGTTGGGCACTAACCCAGGATGGGGTTCTCGCATCCTCTTTTATGTATGTTCATACACCCTGCGGTATGCTGTTGACATCTACTTAAAATTAGAGTTAATCATAACATGCTGGTTGCTATTAACACCTTTAAGTATCTCCTAAGTCTTGTAAATCCATCCATCTATCCATCCATACATACAGAAAAGCGTTAAGATACACAGGCGAACACATACACACACCTTTTCGAGCAAGCACACCCACACACACATCTGTCCCTGCGCCCTCCGTCTGTAACTCATATATTTACACACACAAAAACCACACTGACAAACACCTGCAATGATACCAACAGGTGCAATCCAGAGAACTAACGACGAATGTTCACACTGACGTACACCATTCACAAACAAAATTATATGTAACACACACATACACACACACACGCACACACAACAAAATGATAGAAACACACCATATAGTTCTATCGGGTTATTTTTAATGGGCGTGTGTGTGTGTGTGTGTGTGTGTGTGTGTGTGTGTGTGTGTGTATGTTCGTGTGTGTGCGTGCATGTGTGCGTGCGTGCGTGCGTGCATGTGTTTATGTGGTTACAGTGCTCTGGTATGCGTGTGTAAGTGTGTAGGCATGTTAGTATGTCCGAACAGAATTCTATGTTAGAAAATAAGAAATATTTTAGAGCTTATGCAATTCTGTTTTTAGTTCTGTTGATATTTAATGTCAGTGTGTGTGTGTCTGTTAGGCAGGGACATTATATATATATATATATATATATATGTGTGTGTGTGTGTACGTGTGTGTGTGCGTGTGTGTGTGTGTGTGCGTGCGTGTGTGTGTGTGTGTGTGTGTGTTCTATGAAATGCATTTTGTTTTAATCTAAGCCTTATTTACTTCATAGCTTTTATAATCTTAAGTGTGTTTTTGCATTCATATGAACACACTGGATGTTTTCCATTGTCAGATAGCGGTTGATATGTGTTTTTTAAAGCATGTTCATAGTCAACTATGATGTAAGGCGCTTTGAGCAGCACTGGTGCTGGATATCGCGCCATAGGAAAACTAGGTATTATTATTGTTGTTGTTGTTATTATTATTATTACCTTCTGTCAATCAGATGTGCTGAG
This sequence comes from Babylonia areolata, assembly GCA_011634625.1. Lineage (NCBI taxonomy): Eukaryota > Metazoa > Mollusca > Gastropoda > Neogastropoda > Buccinidae > Babylonia > Babylonia areolata. The sequence continues at coordinate 8,297 of JAAQRG010111399.1, read as the reverse complement.
ATAATGTCTGCTTGACACCATAATCGTTGTTCCTTTTATTATAATAATGTCGACAAAACCACAGACAGGGGACCAAGGAACACATCAGATCTAACAGAACACACAACTACCAACTCTGTTTCTAAAGAATGCTATACTCTTGTTGACCATATTTATTTATTTATCTATTTAAGAATTTATTTACTTATTCATGTACGCTTATCTATTATTTATCAACCTTTTTTTTTTCTCAAGGCCTGACTAAGCGCGTTGGGCTACGCCGCTGGTCAGGCATCTGCTTGGCAGATGTGGTGTAGTGTATATGGATTTGTCCGAACGCAGTGACGCCTCCTTGAGCTACTGAAACTGAAACTGAAAAACTGACCATTTTGCTTGGAATATATCTAAAAATTTCGACAGACACACAGAGACAGATACATTGACAGAAAGAGAAACACAGGGAGAAAATCTAACACTTTAATATAACTGGTAATAATGTCCCTATGACATGGACGAATGCGTCAATATTTAGTTTCGTTCAACAGTACATTATAGATACCTTTATTTCATTCTGCAGAAAAGGAAAAAAAAACGTAGCTTTATCTTACGAAATAACTTTTCCCAATACAGAGACTTTTACCAAGTGTCTGAAATGAATTTTGCCATTGAGACAGAGACACGCAGTGAGAGAACAAGAACAAAATTTTATTCCTTAACTCACTCAGTACGGCCAGTCCTCTCTTCTCCTCTACACAGACCCCTCGGACGTCCAGTGGGTGTCTGAATGACCCAACCTTTAGCTTCCGTCGTCAGAATTGTGGTATTCTTTGTCAACATTCACCTCTTCAGTATAAGAGCCTTCCGCTTGCAATATTTTGATGATGGTAACTGGGGTGAAACGCTGTTAACGTCGTCTCTTCGCCGTTCGTATGGAGAGTGTTAAGGCGGTCACCAGCCCATAGGGAAGGGTCTCTTGCAAAAAGAGTTTATATCTTTGGTATGCGTTTCATGTCAATTGAGTAGTAACTTGAACACTTAGACCAAGCTATTGTTAATAAAGGTCAAATTACACATCTTCAAACCGTTGTCTATGACGAAGAGCATAGAAAAGATACATACTCAACTTTCTTATTTTTTTAAAATAGATCCATGTTTCAATATGTCAGTGTAGTCTTGGGTAATACCTGGTAAGTACTTGTTTCTTATACGGGTATATGAGGGACACACATGGTGTTCGGATTCATCAACTTTACAGACTGTGCACAGAGAGAGAGAGAGAGAGAGAGAGAGAGACCGTGACTGACTGACCGACTGACTGACTGACTGACTGACTAACATTTTTTTCTGTATATCGCTTTGAATCGGACATAAAAAACGCAAATACATTTCGTAATTTCACAAACTCCTAGTCCAAGAGTATAATTAGATTAAAAGGTCGAAATGGAAAGAACCTTCGACTATAACAGAAATTGTTACGCTTTAACTTGTTTGAAGTTAGAACTTCAAACATCAGAGAGAGAGAGAGAGAGAGAGAGAGAAGGAGGGAGGGAGGGAGGGACGAAGAGCGATGGAGGGGGGGAGACAGACAGAGACAGACAGAGACAGAGACACACAAACAAGGCGGGAACAGAAGTGGACACGCCGACAGAATAACAACAGCGACGGAAGCACACAGCCCCACTATTCCGTCTCTATCCACCTCTACCTCCCCACCCCCACCCCCCTCACTCCTCTCCCGGCCCCTCCTCACGCACCAGCAGCGGCATTCATTCCTCTCAGGATCTCGGCCAGACTCTCAGGACAGGGGTCTGGAATCAATGGACGAGATGAAATCCTCCCCCTCCTCCTCAACACCCTACCTTTCCCCCTGCATACACACATACACCCCTTTCCCAGCACTCTTAAAGCTTTCTTTGTGTTTTCTCTATTGTTCCATCACTCCCCACCCAGTCCCCTTCCCCAGGTTTTTTTTAATTTTTTTTTTCAGTTTCAGTCTCTCAAGGAGGCGTCATTGCGTTCGGACAAATCCATATACGCTACACCATATCTGCTGGGCAGATGCTTGACCAGCAGCATTATCCAACGCGCTTACAGGCATTGAGTGCATGCATATTATATTTTTGTATTGATCAGAGTGGATTTCTTCTTCATAATTTTGCAAGAGGACAACCCTTTTGTTGCCGTAGGTTCTTCAGTGCGCCAAGTACGCGCTGCACACGGGACCACAGTTTGTTGTCTCATCCCCGATGACGAGACGCTCAGTTTCATTTTTCCGGTCAAACTTGGTAGAAAGGGGGGGGAGCGGGAATGGAACCCAGACCCTCACGGACATGCATTGGCAGGTAAGCTTCTTAACCATTCGGCCACTTTCCTCCCATTTCTCGCCACTCATCAGTATTTACACCCCTGCACTATCTCACACATGCGCGCACTCGTGTTTTCAATTCTTCCCACATCCCAATTCCAACTTTTTACATTCATTATCAGTTGTTTCGCTTGTCCGTTTAACGACTTCTCTTTTACGAAGTCCTTTAAGTAATTTCCTGTAACTGTATTTAGAGTTTTTTTTGGGGGGGGGGTTCTTCCAAATTTCACCCACATTTTTACCCTCATTTGCCCAGTTTCCCCCAACCCTCCATTCATCCACATCTAGGAAGACATTGTCGGGAATGGCCAGAGGGCAAAACTGATGTGGAAGTGAAGCTACTCATAGAAGAAAACAGTAAAGAAGAGGACATCATCATATACACAGATGGCTCAGTCACCAAAGACCAGTCCGGTTGGGGATTCACTGCGAAACAAAATGGAAAAACAGTTAGGGAAGAGAATGCTGCCTACCAAGTCACAACCTCCAGCCTGACGATGGAAGTTGAAGCTGTGAAACATGCCCTCCAGTGGCTATCGTCCATCCATACGCCCGGAAACCAACATGCCATGATTCTAACCGACTCAATGAACCTCATACAGAAAATTGAAAACGGAATGGGAAGCCCAGAGTGGCATAAGGCAATGCGCAACTTTCAGATTAAAAACTCACATGGTCATACTGCCCGGGACATGCAGGAGTTAAGGGAAATGAGCGAGCTGACAGACTTGCTGGTAACGCAACACCAACGAGCAGCCTACATCTAGGAAAATCGGAAATCCTCAGAAAAATCAAAGAATATCAAAAGAACAGGTACAAGGCCATCACACCACCGATCGCCTCAAAGAAATAAAAGCAGAGAGAGGGAGCGGCCGCAAGTCTAACATGAAAGGTAGAGCACGATGCTTTGCAAATCAAACAAATATCGGCATCATTTCCAAACCAACATTGCGTAAATTTCTTCAAAACGGAACAGAGTCTCTGTGGGCTTTTCCAAATACAATAGACTGAGCAACACACTAGACGCCACTTTCTTGGCATCAGAGATCTTTTCCCATCCCTCTTGCGGCCAATCAGTGGCAGCCTCTGTGCGTGTGTGTATGTGTGTGTTTGTGTGCATGTGTGGGTCTGTATTTTTGAGTGCGTTTGCGCATGCGCGAGAGTGTAAGTGTACACAAGTGTCAGTAGAGGTCTGTGCACGTGCGTGTGTGTGTGTGTGTGTGTGTGTGTGTGTGTGTGAGGGGGAGGTGGGGGTGCGGGGGGAGGTGGGGTAGAGGATATGGTATGTGAGCGTATGCATGCCTACACTGTGGGAGCAACAGGATATTGGAACGTATATATATATATATATATATATATATATATATATATATATATATATATATATATGTGTGTGTGTGTGTGTGTGTGGAGATATGGGCATATGTGTGTGTGCTTGTACAAGTAAGTGTTCATCTGTGTGTGTGTGTGTGTGTGTGTGTGTGTGTGCCGTGGAAGCTGCGATACATAGACTAGAAACTCCGAGTGTGTGGAGGAGGGGGCAGAGGAGGTGCAGGAAAATTTGTGGTGTGTGTGTGTGTGTGTGTGTGTGTGTGTGTGTGTTGGAGCTCATGTACGTTTATATGTATTTGACTGTGCTTTCATATCTATGAAACTGCATGTTTGGTGCATATCTGTTATGCATGTGTGGGTGTATGTGTGAATGTGTGTCTTCATGTTTTACATTTATTTGCTTATTTACCATCATTGTTGTCTTATTTATTTATTTATTATTATTATTATTATTACTATTATTATTATTTTCATTACTGCTACCTTTTTTATATCATAATTATTATTTATTTATTTATTTATTTATTTATATAAGCTTATCTCTCTCTCTATATATATATTTTTTTTTCTCAAGGCCTGACTAAGCGCTTTGGGTTACGCTGCTGGTCAGGCATCTGCTTGGCAGATGTGGTGTAGCGTATATGGTTTTGTCCGAACGTAGTGACGCCTCCCTGAGCTACTGAAACTGAAACTGAAACTGCCACATGATCAGGTTGCATGAGTCATGCTACGGTTCTTCTGCTGCTTTCAGGAGAGCAAACATTGTGTTTATGCCTTCAGGTTCTAAAATGAAGGACGACGCATCTTTGTGTATAAGTGGAGTGATGGCCTAGAGGTAACTAGTCCGCCTAGGAAGCGAGAAAATCTGAGCCGGCGCTGGTTCGAATCACTGCTCAGCCGCCGATATTTTCTCCTCCTCCATTCACTAGACCTTGAGTGGTGGTCTGGATGCTAGTCATTCGGATGAGACGATAAACCGAGGTCCCGTGTGCGAGCATGCTTTTAGCGCACGTAAAAGAACCCACGGCAACAAAAGGGTTGTTCCTGGCAAAAATTCTGTAGAAAAATCCACTTCGATTGGAAAACAAATAAAACTGCACGCAGGAAAAAAAAGAAAAAAAAAAGAAAAAAAAAGGGTGGCGCTGTACTATAGCGACGAGCTCTCCCTGGAGAGAGCAGCCCGAATTTCACACAGAGAAATCTGTTTTGATAAAAAAAGAAATACAAAATACAAAATACAAAACCCTCTCACCCACCACCCCCTTTACCCTCCATCTTTCCCTTCCCACCACCGCTCTTCCGTCCCTCTCCCCCCCCCCACCCCCTTCTCCCTCCTCCCCCCCTCCGACCCCCACCCCCTCCCCCCAAAAAAGGAGTTGATTCCTCCCCATCAGTTTTGTGTAGAACTGACTTCACACCGACATCACGGGCTTTTTTTTTCTTTCTTTTTTTTTTCCAACGGTGTGAAATTTCGATTGAAATAACAGTTATTTCTTCATTTAATTGTTTGTTCGTTCGTTTCGTTCATTCATTCGTTTATCTAGTCTTTTTTATGTATTTATTAAAAAAAAAAAAAAAGAATCTCAATATTTCCTGATTTCTGACATGTTTTCTCAATCTCTGGCTGGAAGAAGCTCTCTTACGAACACAAATACGAAAACGTTTTTGCCTGTATTATTTCTTTCGTCTCACCAGACAAGCACGGAATACACTGCACATAAGAAATCCTTCTCCTCCTCCTCCTCCTCCTTCTTCTTCCGCGTTTCCAAGAGAATACGTTCATTACATAGCTTTTGGGAGAAAAAAAAAAAACATAGCAGGGAAACAATGAAAAAAAAAGAAGAAAAAAAAGAGAACGCTATTGCACTCATAAAACCAACACGAACATGACCCAGCTCTGTCTGTCTCTCACTTTCTCTCTGTCTCTGCCTTTGTCTGTCTCTCTTTGTCTCTATCTGTCTGTCTGTCTGTTTCTCTCTCTCTCTCTCTCTCTCTCTCTCTCTCTCTCTCTATATATATATATATATATTAGCGATGGAATGCTGCAAATGTGTTAATACAGTGTTTTATGTTTCGATTATTGCATAAACATTGCACCAAGGGAAAGAGAGAGAGAAAAAA
>JAAQRG010111392.1:0-10117 GCA_011634625.1 Babylonia areolata | reverse complement strand
TCTCTCTCTGTCCCCCTTTCTCTCTCTGTCCCTCCCTACGCCCCCTCTCTCTCTGCACCCCCTCCCTCCGCTCTCTCTGTCCCTCCCTCCCCCTCTCTCTCTAGCTGTCCCCCTTGCTCTCTCTGTGTGTCCCCCCTCTCTCCCCTCTATTTCTATCCCCCTCTCTCTCTGCCCCCCCCCCCAGCCCTGTCTCTCTCTGTCCCTCTTTCTCTCTCTCTGTCCCCCTTTCTCTCTCTGTCCCTCCCTATCCCCCCTCTCTCTCCTCTCTCTGTCCTTTCCCTGTCCTCCCTATCCTCCCTCTCTCTGTCCCCCTTTCTTTCTCTCTGTCCCTCCCTCTCCCCCCTCTCTCTGTCCCTCCCCCTCTTTCTCTCTGTCCCTCCCTTCCCTCCCCCCCTTTCTCTTTACCGCACTCAATTCTCTTCCCATCTGTTACCACGCAACTCCTCGCATTATTCACCCCTCTTTACATCATAAAACTCTCTGTCGTCCATTCATCGAACGGACACAATAATCATGCCCTCGCAGAGAAACTGACACACATATTGCACTCTAACACACACGCGCGGGCGCGCACGCATACACAGTGGCACACACACACACACACACACACACACACACACACACACACACACACACACACTAATCCACAAGGTGATGTAACAGCTTACGACCTTGTTATTGCCCTTTTCGCTATGTCAGCGGACTGAACGTCAGAGTTTTTCTCGCCAACAACAGGTGAAGAGAGGGCTCATTAGAAGAGAACGAAAGAAAAAAGAAAATAACGGGAGACGGAGGTGGGGTGGGGGGTGGGGGGTGGGGGGTGGCGCGGTTAGATTGGGCAGGGAGGGTGAGGAGGGGGGGGGGTTGCCAGCGTTGACATCCAGGACCCCCACTCCCACCCCACTCCCCCACCACCACCATCACTCCCGTCCTAACCCCCATATCTCCTCCAACCTATTCTCTCCCTACCACCTCTGCCTGTTTGAGGGGATTAATTTACGGTACAATATGCCGTACGGTCGTGTGACGTTAGACCTCGATGACTGCTACGTTGGGTGTGCGGCTGTTGTGGAGTCCTTCTTGGCCTTCACCTCACTACCCAGACAGGGTGGAGACATCGTCTTGTCTGCTGCTGTCTATGCAGACAGGTTTTTTCTTCGTTCTTAAATGATGTATAAAAATGGTCAGTTGAGAGAGAGAGATAGAGGGGGGAGGAGAGGGGGGGGGGGGAGAGAGAGAGAGAGAGAGAGAGAGAGAGAGAGAGAGAGAGAGAGAGAGGCAGGTAGACAGATACGTCATACTGGGTTTATATATTAAGTATATTAATGGGGAGAGAGAGAAACGGACAGACAGACAGACAAAAGAGACGGACAGACAGAAAAAAAAAAGACAGACAGGGAATGAATGAAAATTCTTTTTTTCTCCAAAAATGGAGATATCTATCATATCACCACGCTGGCCGACTTAAACATATGCCATAAAGATAAAAACACAAATAGTGGCACACACATATACATCAATACCCAATACACGTTTAGAATAATGCAGGGTACATATTAAGAAAATAACATCCGACAATATCTTCATGAAGCAAGAGCACACTACGCAAAAACAATACTACATACAAATTGATAATGATAACGATACCAAATGTGACCGTCTCCCACGATATAATAGACAACTCGCGCTGCATTCAATCGAGTTTTTTGCACCTGTGCATGCAGAGTTCAACCTCAAAATTACAACAACATATCTCGCTGTTTTTGCCGAATTCAAACTATAAATTTGAAAATTTAGTTAATTTTCGCACCGACGTGCCGATATTGTGGAGCAATTATCCCGAAAAGCAGCGTATTCTACATTAATATCTATTCAATATTTTAATGGAATACATTAACATAAACGATAAAAAAACACTTTAAAAAAACTATAGGTAAGTACATAACAACATAAAAAAGTGGAAACGGAAGATACTTAGTGGGCAAATCAAGGAAATAAAGAATGAAGAAATATGGGCCACACTCAGCGAACCCCTGCTCACCCACCCACACTGACATACACTGGCATATCTAAAGTTTAAAAAAAAAAAGAACAATAAAAAAGATTTTAAAAATTAACAAGTTTATTTTGATAAACAAAATCAAAATGCAGATGAGCATCATTCAAATTTTGATGTAAATGTAGCCAAGCGCTCAGCTGACAACAGATGACCGTGGCTCAACTCACAGTACAAGCTGAAAGCTGAGCTATGGCAGACGCCTTTTTCGCAACTAACCGCCGGTCTCCAACGGCTCGCGCAGAATGTGTGACGCCATTCCCGGTTTGAATGCAAAACCCATTCTAAACCTATTCTCTAAACATCTATTAAATAAAATCTGTATCGTTCACTGCAATATCATATTTGTTGTACTACACACACACTTTAAACAGTTAGAAGCATGCTTGATTTCAGTTTAATCGTTCGTCAGTGTAAAGATTTCAACTGACGCTAAGCTTACGTCATTTTGTCTTTTTCGTCACACCTAATGCTACAGTTACAAGTCTGTATGTGACTGCTGTCGGAAACTAAAACCACACGATTATAGTGTTTGGATGTGAACAGATCAGGCGTTTAGAAAGCCTGCCCTGTGTGGTCATCGCTCGGGAATTTGGCCTTTATGTGTTTGATCATTTCGTGGTGAACTTCACCCTTCGTCACGGTAACATGATATGAGAGACTGTTCGTCCCTGCGGTGACAGGTGTTTTTTTCTTGTTTGCCAGCATGTGTGTGTGTGTGTGTGTGTGTGTGTGTGTGTGTGAAGTGGGGAAGGATGGGGGTTATATATCACCTTAAACCAGGTTGCTTTTCGCCAAGCCAACCACAACCCGTCCGTTAAACTGAAACCAATTGAAGAGAGCCTAAGATAACAGTAAAAGGGCCATCAAAACATAATGTATATACACACATACATGCTGTCATGTGAGCATTTAAATGTCATCTTTGGAGTAGAAGATGCTCTGTTGATGTTAATGGCATAATCTCTTTAATATAAAGTACAGCAGCTATCGTGGAATATAGAATGCAGAATACAGAAAACTTTATTATCTCAATAACAGAAATTCATGTGTGGTGTATTTTACTTAAACAATACACGAAAGTGTTGTGTTTAGCACACTGTATGATAATTATTAATTTGTTTTTTTTCTCTTGTTGATGTCCATGCTTTTTAAAATCGCCGATGCTCACGTGTTCTACTTTATATCATGTGGGTCCTGATATCATGGCACTACCAGATGGCTGCGTTTTGAAGCAATAATAAAGCACTCATTCCAACCAAAGAGTTGTTTTCACGGAAATAAAAAAAAACAACAACAAAAAATCCACATCGTGACCTGAAACAAGGTGACCCGTGAAGTCTTAGTTAAAAAGCGTCATGCTCCAATCGCCTGTCAGTTTCAGGCTCAGGTTCAGTTTCTCAAGGAGGCGTCACTGCGTTCGAACAAATCCATATACGCTACACCACGTCTGCTCGGCAGATGCCTGACAGTAGCATAACCACTGCGCTTGTCAGGCCTTGAGCGCATGCTTATATATTTGAGTACCTATAAGAGTGGATTTTTTCTCCACAATTTTGCCAGAGGACAACACTCTCGTTGACATGGGTTCTTTTTCAGTGCGCCAAGTGCGTGCTGCACACGGGGCCTCGGTTTATTGTCTCATCCGAATGACTAGACGCTCAGTTTGATTTTCCAGTCAAACTTTGTAGAAAAGGCGAGAGCGGGATTCGAACCCACATCCTCAAGGACTCCGTACTGGCAGCTGAGCGTCTTAACCATTCTGCCACGTTCCTCCCTGCCTGTCAACTTTCACGAACTATTGGAAGGATGGAAGGATGGAACTGGAGGATGAACGTCCATTCCTGGACCATGAATGGGCGAGCTGACCAGTCATTTTCAAACAAAAGACCACTTCCCACAACGCTTGCCAGGAATAGACAGGCAGACAGACAGAAAGAGACAGACAGACAGACAGACAGATAGATAGATCTCTTTCCACAACACCGGGCAGACATTTTGCCTCACAGTAGATAGATGACTGATGGATAGATAGATAGATAGATAGACCTCTTTCCACGCCACTGGGCAGACACTGATTTCTATCTCCCAAGCCAGGAATAAAGCCACCACATGCACGTGAACAATTATTACAGGGAAGTGCTCAAGGACGCTGAATGGTGGTGTTTTGCTTATCATGTGAATGAGTTATTTCTATTCCAGTCTGGAGCAGGTCGTAAACCTGATACGTTTTTCACAAGGTGAAACAGCTGTCGCCTACTAAAGCCGAACAAACTGACTCTTCTCCTTATCAAAAACAACATCCAGAAACTATGACATTCGTTGTCTGCAAAGTCCGTAATCTGAGTTACCTTATTAATTTTATAGTCTGACATTATCCCCGAAAAGGGAGTATGGCAGCATACATGGCGAGGTAAAATCGGTCACACACGCAAACGTCCCCTCGTGTACATACGAATGAACGTGGAAGTTGCAGCCCACGAGCGAAGAAAAAGATAGTCTGACACATTCCTGATACTTCTGACACTTTCACTTGAAAGAAAGGGGTCTGGTTTGCAATTTATATCAGGCCATACTATATCAGTTTGGGTGTTTTTTTGTTTTTATTTGAAAGGAATGGGACGAGGCGTCAAGAACGTGTCTTCGTTGAACTTTCAAGTTTAAAAGACTGGTTTGGCACAAGGCAAGGGCAGGGAGTGGAGAGAGAAGGGGGGCGTGTGTGCGTGCCAGTGTGTCATGTGCACACAAACACACACACACACACACACACACACACACACACACACACACACACACACACACACAAGTGATACACTTGTCCCCTACCAAGATTTTTTTTTTTTTTTTTTTCAAAAACGACACATTCAACCAAACAGAGTCAGGGGACTGTGAGGTATGGAAGTAAGCCTTCACATATCTCCACTTCATCAGCCATTTTAGCAACAGGTTGCCCACTTCCCAGTGAGAAACTGTGATGTCTTAAACACACCCTTCTTCACGCTTCATTCAGTGTAGTGGTTGTGATCATTGATTTAATGCCTATTCACCTTTTCACGTGGGTGATTTTAGTACGTTGTCTACTTTGAGTGTGCACTGGTTGAACGCCTTTTCAAAGATCCATAAAACACTCGACAAGCCTCCAATTTTCTCAGGAGTGGAAGGCGTTACAGTCAAAATGTCCCAGCTCGTTGACTCCTGGCTACAGAATCTAGTCGTTGGGCTAGCTACATCCAAGATTCTACTGCAATGATAAGGATGCTTGAGGACCTCAACGTCAGTGAAGGTCCTTTTGGTCCTGAAGCAACTCTGGTGATGGCGTGTTTCTATAATACGTCATTTTCATTCACAAGCATTGAAGAAGGCAAGCGCCGAAATATTTGCTGTCGGACAGTGTTGTTGTTTTTTTGTTTTCCTTTTTATCACACACACACACACACACACACACACACACACACACACACACACACACACACACGCACATATATATATATATATATATATATATATATATATATACATTGACAGCGAGTGTGCCGCTGTGTTACCTCTCAATCTTTTTCTTTTTTCTTCCGGAAACAAAAACCCCGAAGCTATATTCTTTGGAAAAGAAGAAGAAGAATAACAAGAAGCACAAGAAACACAAGAAGAAGAAGAACAACAACAAAAAACTATTACTACTACTACTCTACTACTACTACTACTACCCTAACAACAACTATAACAACAGGAAGAATAAAGAGAAGAAGAGGTGGAGGAGATGAAGAAGTGGAGGAGAAGAACAAGAACAATAACAACAAGAACGAGAATATGGACAAGAACTAAAACAACAACAACAACAACAACAACGACGACGACGACAGCAACAACAACACGACAACAACAACGACGACGACGACGACAATGAGAACAAGAAGAAGGAGGAAGAGAAGGTGGAGAAGAAGTTTATCTATTGTTGATCATTGCCCAACCGACACTCGAGGCCATCCATACCAAGCCAGCCTCCGAATGAAAACACAAACCAAAACACAAACACAAAACGTTATCATAGCATACATACAAAACATGCAATAAACATCCAACGACGCTGGTCACTACACCATTAACCCCTTAACTGCAGCTGACGAGTATGGTCGTCAGTGAACGGCTGCCCCACACCCCGAGTCAGACTGAGCTTACAGGTCAGGATGTCAGTCACCATTATTAAAGTGGACACCTTCCTCTTCGGACTGACTACTCAGTTTCGTATGGCAAAACCAACACTTAAAGCAGTTACTGCACTTGAGAGTTCCTGTCATGTCGATCTCTCTTTTTTTTCTTTTTTTTTTTATCAAGGCTCAACATCCTAGGGGTTAAACGGCAACACAAACAAAACTTCAGCCATTGCTGAATGCAGTTGCAACAGAAGTACACAAGTAGGATTTACATGACGTGTGAAAGCTGTATGATTACCATTACGGCCTCGAATTTTTACATGACCTTCAGAGCAGTGTGGATTGAATTCTCCGCTGTGTGTGTGTGTGTGTGTGTGTGTGTGTGTGACTGTGTGTGTGTGTGTGTGTGTGTGTGTGTGACTGTGTGTGTTTGTGTGTGTGTGTGTGTGTGTGTGTGTGTGTGTGTGTGCTTTATGTATGACTATGAGAGAAAGAAATAACACAAAAGAATAAAAACGCAAGCACAGACACAAACATACACACGCACAAACACACGCACACACACAATCATCATCGCCCAATCATCCCCCACATCAATCACACACGCACGCACACACAAAGAGAGACAGTCTGAAGTCTGAAGTCTGAATGGTTTATTGTTTAGGCCTTTCTGCCCGTGACAACAGGGGTAGGGGGGGTGGGGGTGGGGGGGGGGCTTCCGTGTTAACATCCATTATAAAGAACAGCGCCAATATATGTAAAGCAAACAAAGGGTAGAAAAGAGAGAAAGGACAGAGAGAGAGGGAGAGAGGGACAGAAAGAAAAAGAAAAAGACAAAAGATAGATGGGCTGATTGGTGTGTAATCATGCGTCATTAACTAAAGATAGACTTGTTTCTATGGGTGAAGGCTTTGGACAAGAACAGAGAGAGTGGAATGCATGTCTTCACATCTGCAAACAACAGTGACAATTTAAATGCATTGGGGCGCACATGATACTTCTTCGGTATATACTGTTCTCTGAGATTTTTGTATTCTGGGCATGTCAAAATAAATGGAGTTCGGTTTCTTGTTCATCTTTACAGAATAAGCAACACATATTTTCACGCTTTTTTGAATATCTCAATCTATGCAGTTTCAATGGGGATACACCAAGTCTGACTCTTGTGAGAACTTTTCTTAAAGCAGGGTTCTTGATTATGTTTAGATATTGCGGGGCGTTGTGTAGTTGTCTGAATGTAGAATATAAGGTAAATCTATCATGTGATGTTACATTGATTTCCAAATCTTGCAGATGGCAATCAAATAATCTCTGTTTAAAAGCACACAAGAAACTGTTTATATTTTCCACACCCTGGTTTTCCCACACATAGCCAAATCCATATCTATATAATGTAAAACAAATTCGTGATGCCCAATTGTATTTATCCCTACAATGGAGACCATACAACATTCTATATGCTTTAAATGAAATGCGACTTTCATGCATCCTAGTAACATTTAACCAATATATAATACAATTAATGTAGGTCTGGATATATAAAGGATGGCTACCCGTTTCACAGTAAATTAAGGTACTTGGTGTTTTCATACTGATATTTAGCAGACGTTTGATAGCGAATAAGTGTTCTCTCTCAATGACAGTATGGTCTGCCATTAATCCCCAGACTTCTGATCCACAGGTTAACATTGGTTGAATTTGACAGTCATATAATTTGAAGATGATTTTCGGGCAATTTTCTCCTAACGTCCACAAGAATTTAAGGATTCCATACACACCCCTTTTTTTGCTGTCAAAGACATTTCCTCAAGTGTATATGAAAATGTCAAACCAGTGGAAAAAACTACACCTAAATATCTGTAAGTGTTAACAACTTCCAGTTTTTCACAATTATAGAACCATTTCTCTCTTGATGCAATATGTCCTCCTTTCCTAAATACTACAATTTTTTTACTTTTCAACGTTAAGGTTCAGAGTCTTGGCAATATTACTAAGCACATTTAACTGACACTGAAGACCTACTACTGTATCAGAAAACAGAACAACATCATCTGCAAAAAGTAGAATGAGGATTTAACTCTCTCCATACGAACGGCGAAAGAGACGACGTTAACAGCGTTTCACCCCAATTACCATCATCAAAATATTGCAAGAGGAAGGCTCTTATACTGAAGAGGTGAATGTTGACAAAGAATACCACAATTCTGACGACGGAAGCTAAAGGTTGGGTCATTCAGACACCCACTGGACATCCGAGGAGTTTGTGTAGAGGAGAAGAGAGGACTGGCCGTACTGAGTGAGTTAATGATATCAGGAGAAAGTGTTATACCATGTCTGCCTTGTTGCATGACTTCTTCAGCTAGTTCATTTCTTAGGAACGAAAATAAAATTGGACTGCACACACAAAGAGAGAGAGACAGAGACAGAGACAGAGACAGAGAACGAAGGAAAGAGACAGAACGAGACAGACTTTGACAGGGAAGGCAAAAAGGCAAGGAAAACAAGATGTTTATTTCATGCGCCCCCCCCCCCCCCATGCGGGGGTCACTGAATCGTCTTTCACACACACTGTATAAAACATAATGAGTGATGTCAAAAAGTAAAACAAACACAAAGAAAGCCCTCACGAGCAGACAAGCAAACACACACACACAAACACACACACACACACACACACACACACACACACACACACACACACACACGCACGCACGCACGCACGCACGCACACACTAACAAAACATTTTCCCTTAGCAACAGACAATATCATTTTTCGCGATCAGTCTATAAACAAACGTTTACTGAAATGACACACGTATTGTTAACATGAAAACAAAAGGAAGAAGAAGAAGAAAAAACAAACAAAAAAACACAAAAAAACGCAGAAATATGAAGCAGAACTTTCAGAAATCGACACGAATAATATTCCAAATTAAAGCGCTGCTTAACCAACTTCTATGCATTTGTAGCTTTGAAAAGGAAAATCGTTTTCTCTATGTAAAAAAAAAAAAAAAGTTAAAAAAAAGGTTACAATTAAAGCAGTTAAAGGCCCCATAACTTTTTACGACATGGAGGCAGTTGATTCATATCCACAGTGTCTAAGACTCGTTACAATTAAAGCGGTTAAAGGCCCCATAGCCTTTTACGACAATGGAGGCAGTTGATTCATACCCACAGTGTCTAAGACTCGTTACAATTAAAGCGGTTAAAGGCCCCATAACCTTTTACGACAATGGAGGCAGTTGATTCATACCCACAGTGTCTAAGACTCGTTACAATTAAAGCAGTTAAAGGCCCCATAGCCTTTTACGACAATGGAGGCAGTTGATTCATATCCACAGTGTCTAAGACTCGTTACAATTAAAGCGGTTAAAGGCCCCATAACCTTTTACGACAATGGAGGCAGTTGATTCATATCCACAGTGTCTAATACTCGTTACAATTAAAGCAGTTAAAGGCCCCATAGCCTTTTACGACAATGGAGGCAGTTGGTTCTTATCCACAGTGTCTAAGACTCGAAAGAGGAAGGTGGCAGAATGGTAAGACGCTCAGCTGCCAACAGAGAGAGTCCGTGAGGGTGTGGGATCGAATCTCGCTCTCGCCCTTTCTCCCAAGTTTGACTGGAAAATCAAACTGAGCGGTCCAGTCATTCGGATGAGACGATGAACTGAGCTCCCGTGTGCAGCACGCACTTGGCGCACTAGAAAAAGAACCCATGGCAACGAGAGTGTTGTCCTCTGACAAAATTACGTAAAAAGAAATCCAGTCTGATAGGTACACAAAAAATAATACAAGCATGCACTCAAGGCCTGACTAAGCACGTTGGGTTACGCTGCTGGTCAGGCATCTGCCTAGCAGATGTGGTGTAGCGTATATGGATGTGTCCGAACGCAGTGACGCCTCCTTGAGA
>JAAQRG010111389.1:0-10067 GCA_011634625.1 Babylonia areolata | reverse complement strand
CTCCCTCCCTCCCTCACTCACTCCTTCACTCACTTCCTCACTCACTCCTTCACTCACTCACTCACTCCCTCACTCCCTCCCTCCCTCACTCCTTCACTCACTCACTTCCTCACTCACTCCTTCACTCACTCACTTCCTCCCTCACTCCCTCACTCACTCCCTCACTCCCTCACTCACTCACTCCCTCACTCACTCCCTCTCTCACTCCCTCACTCACTCCCTCACTCCCTCACTCACTCCCTCCCTCCCTCACTCATTCACCCACTCACTTCCTCACTCACTCATTCCCTCCCTCATTCCCTCACTCACTCACCTCCACAGCGCCAGAGAAGAGGTTAGCCGTCATCCCTCGGAAGGTGAAAGAGAACTTGTTCTTCAGGTAAGGCAGCTTGATGACCTTCCACTGCCCTTCCCCACACACCCACACCCGTACCAACAGCGTGCCGGGGCACCCGGGCTTCCCTGGGGTCCCTTTCACCCCGGGTACCGCCGCCGTGTCTGCGGTTCCAGATACCCCGGGTACACCTGAACATACAGCGAGTAAGGTGCCATGGAGAGTCCACTAATCTAAAATTAGATGGATAGCTCATTGACCAGGAAAGCTGAAGCCAACTGGACGCCATACTGACACTCGTATCCGTTGAGAAGTCGTCTGCTAACTGGTGGTAGTTCTTTAACTGTAACCATGTATCTTCGATGAAATCGTGATATGCTTCCCCCACGACATGCCAAATGTTGTGTCTTGATTGATGTCTGCCAATGGTTTATTTACGAAGTTATTATAGGAAAATAGTGCAGTGACACGTAGGGCAAACTTGCTGTGGAGGCACACAAAGGAATGTCAGCTTGACAAACGCCGCGAGCAAGTTTGCCGTAAAACAGTCATGGTAGCCAGCTGAGCGCTCGGCTACATAATTATATGATGTTACCGCTTCACGCTGTACTGACGCGAGTAGCAAAATGGCTGATTGAACACTTCCACTGGCTTCAGTTAGCAAAGGGACTCAAATAAGGCAAGCGCGATCCATCTATTTTTTTTTTTACGGTGGGAAGAGTTGCGAAGAGGAAAAGGAATTTAGGAAACTGGATCGTGTTGTAGAATAGGAATAGGAAGAGGAAGATACATTGGGAAGAAGAGGAGCAGGAGGAGGAACATAATGAGGAAGAAGTGGAAAAGGAAGAGGAAGATACTTAGGAAGAAGAGGAAAGGGAATAGGAAGGTACTTAGGAAGAAGAGGAATAGGAGGAAGAAGATACCTGTGAAGAAGAGGAAAAGGAGGGGGAAGATAATATGGAAGAGGAGGAATAGGAAGATACTTAGGAATAAGACGAAAAGGAAGATACTTAGGAAGAAGAGGAATAGGAAGATACTTAGGAAGAAGAGGGATAGGAAGATACTTAGGAAGAAGAGGAAGATGAATAGGAAGATACTTAGGGAGAAGAGGAATAGGAAGATACTTAGGAAGAAGAGGAATAGGAAGATACTTAAGAAGAAGAGGGATAGGAAGATGCTTAGGAAGAAGAGGGATAGGAAGATACCTAGGAAGAAGGATAGGAAGAAGGAGAAACTTAGGTTGAGGATGACTAGGAGGAAGAAGATACCTGTGAAGAAGAGGAAAAGGAGGGGGAAGATAATGTGGAAGAGGAGGAATAGGAAGATACCTAGGAAGAAGAGGAAATAGGAGGATGAAAATAATGCGGATGAAGAGGAATAGGAAGATGAGGAAGAAGAGGAATAGAAGGAGGAAGACAATAAGGAAGAGGAGGAAGAGGAAGAAGAGGAATAGGTGAAGGAAGATAATGAGGAAGAAGAGGAATATAAAGAGGGAGATAATGAGGAAGAAGAGGAATATAGAGGGAGGAGAGTGGGCAGGAGAGATTTACTTCACACGGATTTCAAGATAACGAACAGTAACTGCAGTGAAAAGAAGATTATGGGCTGATGCATTGCACACTATTCTATTCAAAACTCAAAACAAATACTTCGAAGCAACAGAGACAGAGAGACAGAGACAGACATAGAGAGACAGAGAGACAGAGACACAGAGAGACACAGAGACAGAGACAGAGAGAGAGAGACAGAGACAGAGAGTCCAGTGTCCACCATTTACCGGGTCTTCCCGCTACGCCCTTCTTGTAGCCACTCCAGCGGCCGACGACGAAGGCCCAGTCCCCATTATTGGTCTTGATCACCACAGCTCGCTCCCCAGCCTTCGGGTTGAGGTACACGGCTTTAGCTGGACTGCTTACCTGTTGGTCACGAACACGCTTATTTCGCTTGTCGAGCAGTATAAAGACTGGGGATTCTGGATCGCTTTGACCTGAGAGCGCAAAAGTATCCCCTCGAAGGGGAAACAGTAGAATAAAACAATAAGCAAGGCGGTGCTTCCCCCCCCCCCCACCCCTCCCATCCAGCCCTGGAGTGATGGCCTAGAGGTAACGCGTCCGCCTAGGAAGCGAGAGAATCTGAGCGCGCTGGTTCCAATCACGGCTCAGCCGCCGATATTTTCTCCCCGTCCACTAGACGTTGAGTGGTGGTCTGGACGCTAGTCATTCGGATGAGACGATAAACCCAGGTCCCGTGTGCAGCATGCACTTAGCGCTGGTAAAAGAACCCACAGCAACAAAAGGATTGTTCCTGGCAACATTCTGTAGAAAAATCCACTTCGATAGGAAAAACAAATAAAAGTGCACGCAGGAAACAAATACAAAAAAATGGGTGGCGCTGTAAGGAGAGCAGCCCGAATTTCAGACAGAGAAATCTGTTGTGATAAAAATTAAAAAATAAATACAAATACAAAATGGGAAATAGTGAAATGAAACAATGAGGAAGACAATGTTTCATTTTTCATCCAGCCCTCGAAGGGGAAATAGTAAAACAAAACAAGAGAAGCAAGGCCTTCAAGACTCACTTGTGATAAATTAAGTCCCCTAGCATTAATTACAGAGTAATTTCCCTTTTTTACTATCTGCACCAAAACGTTTGCAAAATAAATAAAAAATCCATGCTTAGCAAAAGAAGTTTCTGTTTGAACAAAAAATGATAATAATGACTCCTCTTGTTGTTGTGTCAGAATAAGAGGTCAAAGTGCCAGGTTTAGAGAATACAAAAAATATAAATATAACAGTAAATGCAGTTTGCATATAATTAGGCTTCTTTTTTATTTTTTTGTGCCCATCCCAGAGGTGCAATATTGTTTTAAACAAGATGATTGGAAAGAACTGAATTTTTCCTATTTTTATGCCAAATTTGGTGTGAACTGACAAAGTATTTGCAGAGAAAATGTCAATGTTAAAGTTTACCACGGACACACAGACGCACGGACACACACACACACACACACACACAAAGACAACCGAACACCGGGTTAAAACATAGACTCACTTTGTTTACTCAATTGAGTCAATAAGGGGGTGGAACCATGACATCAACACAGCATGTGCATTGTAATCACAGTTATATCAATGGTAATTTGACATTTACAACAAAACAAAGGTAGAGGAGAGAGTGGGGGAAAAAGAAGAATGGGGTGGGGTGGGTAGAGTGAGGTAGAGAGAGAGAGAGAGAGACAGAGTGTGTGTGTGTGTGTGTGTGTGTGTGTGCGTGTGTGTGTGTGTGTGTGAACTGCGGCGCATCAGTTCCATCCGGAAATATCTGTCCATTGACGCAACATCTAGACTTGTCGTTTCTCTCATTCTCTCTCGCCTTGACTACTGTAACTCTCTATTGTCTGGTTTGCCTGCTTCATCCATTCAGCCCTTTCAGCGCATACACAAACTAACACAACCAATGCTAACACCATTCCACACAATGACACTGCTCACCCAGAGCCCCCACCCCCACTCCCCGCCACCCTGCCCCTATCCCCCCTCCCCCTCTTCCTCCTCCCCCCAATGTGACACCCTGTCTCCATGGTTACAGCATGCGCACCCCCGAAAATGGAATATGGCTGACTACATGGCGGGGAAAATAAACAAAAACGGTCATACACGTAAAATGGTACATGCCTGTCTGAATGTGTATGTGTGCGTGCCTGAAATCTGATTGAGTGACACAGGAATACCAAAGATGAGCGCCCAATGGCAGCCGTCAGTCAGCTCTACCCAGGTAGGCAGCCTGTTGTGTAAATGACCCCGTGCTTGTAAAGCGCTTAGAGCTTGGTCTCCAACCGAGGATAGGCGCTATAGAAGTATCCATATCTGTCAATAACCCCATGTTTGTAAAGCACTCAGAGCTTGGTCCCCGACTCAGGATAGGCGTTATAGAAGTATCCATATCAGTCAATAACCCCATGTTTGTAAAGCGCTTAAAGCTTGATCTCCGACTGAGGATAGGCGCTATATAAGTATCCATATCAGTCAATAACCCCATGTTTGTAAAGCGCTTAGAGCTTGATCTCCGACTGAGGATAGGCGCTATAGAAGCATCCATATCAGTCAATAACCCCATGTTTGTAAAGCGCTTAAAGCTTGGTCTCCGACCAAGGATAGGCGCTATATAAGTATCCATATCATCATCATCACCTGCGTGGGCAGGGGCAGGGTGTCTGGCCCCACGAGGTGCGCCACGGCGGCCATCTTGTCTCGGTAGTACACGTGCACCACGGATTGCTTCAGGGGCAGACTGTGGATCACTCGGCACGTGAACAGCACGTGCCCCATGTGGTTGATGAGGCTGCCATCACACACAGCACACACAGCACACACACACAAACAAACACACAGAACACACACACGACGCACACGCGAATACACACACACACACACACACACACACACACATATATATATATATATATATATATATATATATATATATATATATATATATATATATATTATTCTGGTGAATTCGTATTATGTCAGGATTGCAATGGAACCAAACCACCCCCAGACTGATAAAATAAATCCGTCTGGGAACATTGTCTTTATGAACAAATCTATGTGCTAGGTATCTTCAGCTGAACAGGATCACCCCCAAAGAACAAATCCCTGTTCTGGCTATCAGCTGAACATGTCCAATCCCAAAGAACAAATCCCTGTTTTGGTTATCAGCTGAACATGTCCAATCCCAAAGAACAAATCCCTGTTCTGGCTATCAGCTGAACATGTCCAATCCCAAAGAACAAATCCCTGTCCTGGCTATCAACTGAACATGTCCAATCCCAAAGAACAAATCTCTGTTCTGTCTGTCAACTGAACATGTCCAATCCCAAAGAACAAATCCCTGTTCTGTCTGTCAACTGAACATGTCCAATCCCAAAGGACAAATCCCTGTTCTGGCTATCAGCTGAACAGGTCCAATCCCAAAGAAAAAATCCCTGTTCTGGCTAACAGCTGAACAGGTCCAATCCCAAAGAACAAGTCCCTGTGTTGAGACAGGGACCTTTTTCATGCCAGGGCCGTGACTCAGTGATGGGAAAATACAGGATTCCCAACAGAAAACAAAAAAAAGAGAAAACTCTGAACATAAGACGGGAACGTTACCTGTCTGGTCTGTACCTGTGCCCTACCTGTGTGAAGCCACGTGACACTTGTTCTCCGTGTCGGGCGGGAGGGGCAGGAGGGGGACGGGGCCCCACATGGAGGACAGGTAGTCCGGCATGACGGCCTCATCGAAGCGGGAAGTCTTCAGCGCCAGGACGACTGCTCCCTGGCGGAATTTGCTGCCGGTCACTGTGAGGGATAACTTGTTGTCCTGCACAGAGCGTCACCACTGAGGCTTTTGACTGGTTGGCCTTCACATAGCGTTACGATGGAGGTCATTAACTGGTTGGCCTTCACACAGCGTTACGATGGAGGTCATTAACTGGTTGGCCTTCACATAGCGTTACGATGGAGGTCATTAACTGGTTGGCCTTCACATAGCGTTACGATGGAGGTCATTAACTGGTTGGCCTTCACATAGCGTTACGATGGAGGTCATTAACTGGTTGTCCTTCACATAGCGTTACGATGGAGGTCATTAACTGGTTGGCCTTCACATAGCGTTACGATGGAGGTCATTAACTGGTTGGCCTTCACATAGCGTTACGATGGAGGTCATTAACTGGTTGGCCTTCACATAGCGTTACGATGGAGGTTATTAACTGGTTGGCCTTCACATAGCGTTACGATGGAGGTTATTAACTGGTTGTTAACTGGTTGGCCTTCACACAGCGTTACGATGGAGGCTGTTAACCGGCTGTTAACTGGCTGTTAACTGGTTGTCCTTCACATAGCGTTACGATGGAGGTCATTAACTGGTTGGCCTTCACACAGCGTTACGATGGAGGTCATTAACTGGTTGGCCTTCACATAGCGTTACGATGGAGGTTATTAACTGGTTGGCCTTCACATAGCGTTACGATGGAGGTTATTAACTGGTTGTTAACTGGTTGGCCTTCACACAGCGTTACGATTGAGGCTGTTAACCGGCTGTTAACTGGCTGTTAACTGGTTGTCCTTCACATAGCGTTACGATGGAGGTTATTAACCGGCTACTAACTGGTTGTCCTTCACATAGCGTTACAATGGAGGCTATTAACTGGTTGGCCTGGCACATAGCGTTACAATGGAGGCTATTAACTGGTTGGCCTTCACATAGCGTTACGATGGAGGTTATTAACCGGCTGTTAACTGGCTGTTAACTGGTTGGCCTTCACATAGCGTTACAATGGAGGCTATTAACTGGTTGGCCTTCACATAGCGTTACAATGGAGGCTATCAACTAGCTGTTAACTGGTTGGCCTTCACATAGCGTTATGATGGAAGCTATTAACTGGTTGTCCTTCACATAGCGTTACGATGGAGGCTATTAACCGGTTGTTAACTGGTTGGCCTGGCACATAGCGTTACGATGGAGGCAGTTAACTGGTTGTCCTTCACATACCGTTACAATGGAGGCTATTAATCGGCTGTTAACTGGTTGTCCTTCACATAGCGTTACGATGGAGGCTGTTAACCGGCTGTTAACTGGCTGTTAACTGGTTGTCCTTCACATAGCGTTACGATGGAGGTTATTAACCGGCTACTAACTGGTTGGCCTTCACATAGCGTTACGATGGAGGCTATTAACTAGTTGTTAACTGGCTGTTATTCACATAGCGTGATGATGGAGGTTATTAACTGGCTGTTAACTGTTTGTCATTCACATAGCGTTACGATGGAGGCTATTAACTAGTTGTTAACTGGCTGTTATTCACATAGCGTTACGATGGAGGTTAGTAACCGGCTGTTAACTGGCTATTAACTGGTTGTCCTTCACATAGCGTTACAATGGAGGCTATTAACCGGCTGTTAACTGGCTGTTAACTGGTTGTCCTTCACATAGCGTTACAATGGAGGCTATTAACCGGCTGTTAACTGGCTGTTAACTGGTTGTCCTTCACATAGCGTTACGATGGAGGCTATTAACTGGTTGGCCTTCACGTAGCGTTACGATGGAGGCTATTAACTGGCTGTTAACTGTTTGTCATTCACATAGCGTTATGATGGAAGCTATTAACTGTTTGTCATTCACATAGCGTTATGATGGAGGTTATTAACTGGCTGTAAACTGGTTGTCCTTCACATAGCGTTACGATGGAGGTTATTAACCGGCTGTTAACTGTTTGTCATTCACATAGCGTTACGATGGAGGCTATTAACTAGTTGTTAACTGGCTGTTATTCACATAGCGTTACGATGGAGGTTAGTAACCGGCTGTTAACTGGCTATTAACTGGTTGTCCTTCACATAGCGTTACGATGGAGGCTGTTAACCGGCTGTTAACTGGCTATTAACTGGTTGTCCTTCACATAGCGTTACGATGGAGGCTGTTTACTGGCTGTTAACTGGTTGTCCTTCACATAGCGTTACGATGGAGGCTATTAACTGGCTGTTAACTGTTTGTCATTCACATAGCGTTATGATGGAAGCTATTAACTGGTTGTCCTTCACATAGCGTTACGATGGAGGCTGTCAACTGGTTGTTAACTGGTTTGGCCTGTTATAAGCGTTACGATGGAGGCTGTTAACTGGCTGTTAACTGGTTGTCTCCTGCACTTAGTTCTACAATGGAGGGTGTTAACTGGTTTTTAACTGGTTGTCAACTGGTTGTCCTACACATAGCGTTACGACTGAGGCTTCTGACTGGTTGTCACAAACACAGCGCTACTTTGGTGGGTTAACTGGTTGTCCTACACACAGCGCTACTTTGGAGGGTTAACAGTTTGTCTACAAGTATCGTTACTTTGGAGGGTTAACAGTTTGTCCTGTACACAGCGCTACTTTGGAGGGTTAACTGGTTGTCCTACACATAGCGTTACTTTGGAGGGTTAACAGTTTGTCCTGTACACAGCGCTACTTTGGAGGGTTAACTGGTTGTCCTACAAGTATTGTTACTTTGGAGGGTTAACAGTTTGTCCTGTACACAGCGCTACTTTGGAGGGTTAACTGGTTGTCCTACAAGCATCGTTACTTTGGAGGGTTAACTGGTTGTCCTACAAGTATCGTTACTTTGGAGGGTTAACTGGTTGTCCTACACATAGCGCTACTTTGGAGGGTTAACTGGTTGTCCTACAAGTATTGTTGCTTTGGAGAGTTAACTGGTTGTCCTACAAGCATCGTTACTTTGGAGGGTTAACTGGTTGTCCTACAAGTATCGTTACTTTGGAGGGTTAACTGGTTGTCCTACACATAGCGCTACTTTGGAGGGTTAACTGGTTGTCCTACAAGTATTGTTGCTTTGGAGAGTTAACTGGTTGTCCTACAAGCATCGTTACTTTGGAGGGTTAACTGGTTGTCCTACAAGTATCGTTACTTTGGAGGGTTAACTGGTTGTCCTACACATAGCGCTACTTTGGAGGGTTAACTGGTTGTCCTACAAGTATTGTTGCTTTGGAGAGTTAACTGGTTGTCCTACAAGCATCGTTACTTTGGAGGGTTAACTGGTTGTCCTACAAGTATCGTTACTTTGGAGGGTTAACTGGTTGTCCTACACATAGCGCTACTTTGGAGGGTTAACTGGTTGTCCTACAAGTATTGTTGCTTTGGAGAGTTAACTGGTTGTCCTACAAGCATCGTTACTTTGGAGGGTTAACTGGTTGTCCTACAAGTATCGTTACTTTGGAGGGTTAACTGGTTGTCCTACACATAGCGCTACTTTGGAGGGTTAACTGGTTGTCCTACAAGTATTGTTGCTTTGGAGAGTTAACTGGTTGTCCTACAAGCATCGTTACTTTGGAGGGTTAACTGGTTGTCCTACAAGTATCGTTACTTTGGAGGGTTAACTGGTTGTCCTACACATAGCGTTACGATGGAGTCTTTTAGCTGGTTGCTGGTTGTCCAAACTTCATGCATATACCTATTACCATGGTGATACTTCAAGTATATAAATCTTCTTCTTTCGTGGGCTGCAACTCCCACGTTCACTCGTATGTACACGAGTGGGCTTTTTAAAATTTTTACGTGTATGACTGTTTTTACCCCGCCATTTAGACAGCCATACTCCGTTTTCGGGGGTGTGCCTGCTGAGTATATTGTTATTTCCCTAACCCACCGAACGCTGACATTGATTACAGGATCTTTAACGTGCGTATTTGATCTTCTGCGTGCGTATGAACACGAAGGGGGTTCAGGCACTAGCAGGTCTGCACATATGTTGACCTGGGAGATCGGAAAAAATATCCACCCTTTACCCACCAGGTGCCATTACCGAGATTCGAACCAAGGACCATTAGATTGAGAGTCCAACGCTTTAACCACTCGGCTGTTGCGACTGTCAAGTGTATAAAAAAAAAAATATATATATATAATAATCACCCGCTTTCGTCTTGTCTTTGTTGTTGTTACTACAGTAGTTGACGTAACTGGTGCTATTGCTACGTTACAACTGGTTTCATTATTATCAATATTATCTTATCATTATTATTTATTTTACTGCTATTACAAATGTCGTAGTTACTGAAACCATAACTACTACTACAATCACTGGTGTCAACACTGACTGAATAATTGGACAAATAGTTAGTTAAATGCTGTATGTATATGTATATATATATATATATATATATATATATATATATATATATATATATATATATATA
>JAAQRG010111386.1:5000-10091 GCA_011634625.1 Babylonia areolata | reverse complement strand
AATGAAGCCTAATTATATGCAAACTGCATTTACTGTTATATTTATATTTTTTGTATTCTCTAAACTTGGCACTTTGATCTGATATTCTGACCCAACAACAAGAGCAGTCATTATTATCATTTTTTGTTCAAACAGGAACTTCTTTTGCTAAGCATGGAAGTTTTATTTATTTTGCAAACGTTTTGGTGCTGATGGTAAAAAAGGGAAATTACTCTAATTAATGCTAGGGGAGTTAGTTTGCTTTAAACTGATCTTTGTCATCTTAAACATTACATTTTGAAATTATACTCAATACATAAAAAGCTTGTGTGTTTTACTCTCAGTCACAAGTGAGTCTTGAAGGCCTTGCCTCTCTTGTTATACTTGTATTTGTATTTCCTTTTTTCACAACAGATTTCTCTGTGTGAAATTCGGGCTGCTCTCCCCAGGGAGAGCGCGACGCTACACTACAGCGCTAAGTGCATGCTGCACACGGGACCTCAGTTTATCGTCTCATCCGAATGACTAGCGTCCAGACCTCCACTCAAGGTCTAGTGGAGGAGGAGAATATATCGGCGGCTGAGCCGTGATTCGAACCAGCGCGCTCAGATTCTCTCGCTTCCTAGGCGGACGCGTTACCTCTAGGCACTCCATTAGTGTCTATGGCTCAACAGAGGACCGTTCGTCGGGCTTGCCTCTTGCTCCCGTCCGACCGCCAGCTGAAGAGAAACGTTCCTGTGACCCACCGACCCCCACCCCCCATCCCCTCTAGCCCCATCCCCTTCCCCCCACGACACACACACACACACACACACACTCACACAAACACACTCACAAATACACACACACACACACACACACACACACGAGCAACTCCACTAATTCTAAAGGATGGGCATGGGCTTCAGATTTTTCCTGTCAGGAATATGGTTCCAAGGAGCCAGCAAGAACACTTATTGATGGGACAGTGTGTGTGTGTGTGTGTGTGTGTGTGTGTGTGTGTGTGTGTCTGTCTGTCTGTCTGTCTGTCTGTCTGTGTTTTAACAACCATGGGTGCTGCTGATTTTCGCTCAAACTGAGAATCCTCGGGTTAGAACTGGTTGAATGATCCAAACTCGTGTAAACTGCCATAATATATTTTTTTTAATTCTTTAAAATTCACACGAACGTCAACGAAGGATGGAGCGCGTGTTTTTATTCAAGAACACTGCGTACTGGCGAACGCTGAAAATCAAAACAACAAAAAACAAAACAATAACAACAACAACCACCACAAAAACATCCATTTTGGAAAAGCTGTGTCCGATATATCGTAGTATCTATTCATCTATCTACCCACATAAATAACCCCGCGATACATATTACCAGAACACACTCGAGCCACGTTGTGTAACCCCGCCCCCGATCACCCCCTCATTCTTACCTCCCCTCCCCACCACCGCGTCACAGCTTTTTCAACAGTATCTGAAAGCAATTAATTTTTATGGTGCCTTTTTCTTTTTCTTTTTCTTTTTTTTAAACAATAAATTGACAGTAACAATTCAAAACAAAGAACAACTTAGATCAGAAAGCCTTTTGATAGATGAAAAAAGACAGACATGGACAAAGCAGTGCTAGATTCTGTGCAAGGTGTGGCTGCAGCAAACAAGGGAGAGCGCGTCGCTACACTGAGAGCGCCACCCTTTTTTTTTTTTTCCTGTATGCATTTTTTGTTTCTTATCGAAGTGGATTTTTCTACCAAATTTTGCCAGGAACAACCCTTTTGTTGCCGTGGGTTCTTTTAAGTGCGCTAAGTGCATGCTGCACACGGAACCTCGGTTATTGATCGTCTCATTCGAATGACTAGCGCCCAGACCACCACTCAAGGTTTAGTGGAGGGGAAGAAAATACTGGCGACTGTGACGTGATTTGAACCAGT
Organism: Babylonia areolata; assembly: GCA_011634625.1. NCBI lineage: Eukaryota > Metazoa > Mollusca > Gastropoda > Neogastropoda > Buccinidae > Babylonia > Babylonia areolata. The sequence continues at coordinate 8,194 of JAAQRG010111386.1, read as the reverse complement.
GCGCCCAGATTCTCTCGCTTCCTAGGCGGACGCGAAGATCCCCAGCTACTCTTTCAGCTATTTGCAACAGCATCTTCTGGACGTACCCAAGAGTTTGACAGTGCGACAATCTTCCATTGTTTTTGTTTTTTTAACTCGCCTCTCTTCTTCCTTCCATTGTCAATCAAGCCGGACATCTCCGAGATTTAAAGAAGTGTACTTTTCAGCTGGTTCCATGTTGACGGGACATCTCCGAGATTTAAAGAAGTGTACTTTTCAGCTGGTTCCATGTTGACAGGACATCTCCGAGATTTAAAGAAGTGTACTTTTCAGCTGGTTCCATGTTGACAGGACATCTCCGAGATTTAAAGAAGTGCACTTTTCAGCTGGTTCCATGTTGACAGGACATCTCCGAGATTTAAAGAAGTGTACTTTTCAGCTGGTTCCATGTTGACGGGACATCTCCGAGATTTAAAGAAGTGTACTTTTAAGCTGGTTCCATGTTGACAGGACATCTCCGAGATTTAAAGAAGTGTACTTTTAAGCTGGTTCCATGTCGACAGGACATCTCCGAGATTCAAATAAGTGTACTTTTAAGCTGGTTCCATGCTGACTGGACATCTTCCAGATTTAAAGAAGTGTACTTTTAAGCTGGTTCCATGCTGACTGGACATCTTCCAGATTCAAAGAAGTGTACTTTTAAGCTGGTTGCATGTTGACAGCAAAGGAGAACCTGTTGCAGAAGAAGTTGAAAGTGATGAGGAAGAGTGTCGAGAGTAGTGATGAAGTTGTGGCTGTTCTGAACGGTGGATATCTCATATACAGCATTTTCTGGGGGAAAAATTAATCCCTTTTTGCCACAGGAACTGTCACTTTCATCTGCCAAAGGTATATGCAGGCCTGCCAGCCCAGTCACTAATACCAGGAGAGCACATTACAGAGCAGTAAAGCCAAAGTCTTCATCTGTCAGAACGAGAACACATCCACACGCTGAACGCGCATTTGACGGATATGAATCTGGTCTCTCTACAAGAGATGCAGTCCATCACAGGCATGCTGCTGGCATCGCTGGACCCACAGAAGACGTGTACAGGAGACATGCTTTTGACATCAAGAAATTAAGATTTCCTGTAAAACACGACCAACAAAACAACTGTTCATCAACGCTCCGTCTCAGGCAATGATTTCCCAAGGCGCCCGTACCCAGCAGAAAGTGCAAAGACTGATGCTGACAACCTCATCGTCACACTGCCCTGCAACTCGCAGGTCCTGACAAGACAACAGTTGTGGGCGAGAACACATATTTACTTGTCATCCTCCACCAATTACAGAAGAACACAAAGCCCATCTTCTGTTGATCTGACAAATACGCGCTAAAATCGTAAAATTTTAAGTGGGACATTAGGTGACTCGAAAAAAAAAAATGATGGACCAGAGACACGTCAGTTACTTCCCTCTGTCTATGCACGAAATGGGTAAGACACATCATCACAGCTCTTTCTGGAGTTAAAAGGGGTGTCCCCCTGAAAAAAAAGTCCTATCCCGAGTTGAAGATACACATCTTTTAGGGAAGCAGGAATCCAAGAAGACACCATTGGCTAAGCTGAGGAGTAGGCCGTGGTATGCCTCTACAATGACCACATGGAAGATACCATTGACGTACTCCGCCACCAGCACTTTCATGACAAGGTTTCAACATGTGCCACCTCTGTGCAGAGCCAATGTTTCAGCAAAGCATTACAACCAACATGTATGGGCAAACGTGGAAGTTGTGATGTGGTGTAATAGTAATAATAGCAATACCCGAGCTCTGTTACGCTAACGACATTCGTTCAATCAATGGCACTCCCTTATAAGAGGTTACAAAATGTTTAATGTGTTTAATTTCAGGAACGATGTTCTTGTGGAAGACACGGGCTGCAATGTTCCGTGGCAGGCATGTGGACAGTGTGAAGGCTGTGCTGCTGGAGTTCACCATAACTACAAGAAGGAGATGAAGTGGTCAGGTCTGCCCAGTTTGTTACATTTGGACTGTGTCATACTCCACGGTCACGCATCACGCCATTCACTCAGAAGGCGCACCCGCACCAATAGACAGACAAAACTTGTTGTAACGTTCCCTCTTTATAATTCAAACTTAATAATATCATATCAAATACTTCAAATACTTCAAATCATTACACACACACACACACACACACACACACACACACACACACACACACACACGCACGCACGTACGCACGCACACACACACACACACACACACACACACACACACACACACACAATTCTTTCAGAAAACTAAATCTTGAAATAAATTATCTAGGCATCAAGTATTGGCAATAATCCAATCAATTTAATCTACTCTTTTGGTTTGTCCCTCTAAGCGGCTAAGATTTCCGACAGGACCCTCCTGTTCCAATTTCCTTCAGACTACAGCACGTGGCAACATTCCCGACTGGACCCCTCCAGCCTCAGTTATTGAGCATGCAGCTCCAGGGACCTCCTGCGGGCCCAGTGCAGGTGAGAAGCGCTGAGGTTCTACACAGCCACACCACTTGTACCCAGACCAGATCTTCATTGCCAAAAAGAGGCAGCAGAGTCCCAACTGTATATAAGCCTGCGACTCAGAAAGGCATGACACAAAACCTTGATCACAATTTTTCATTTCAAAACAAAGTTCACCCTGAACAACTTTTCAGAAAAAGTGCAGCCAATCAAGACAAAAGGCTGAATCGCTGTCTCACCTTACTGCCCAAAGTTGTACACATGTGCCACTGAACTCAAAATTACCGTCTCAAAAACTACCTGATCCATTATTACATAATTCCTCCTCAACGCTTCCACGCTTCCTGACAGACCGACTCTGCATAGGTCAGCTGGATGCACTGGAACTTCCGTATTTATATGTTTCCCAATTCTGCTTAGATTCATGAACATGTTACACACACACACACACACACACACACACACACACACACACACAGAGAGAGAGAGAGAGAGAGAGAGAGAGAGAGAGAGAGAGAGAGAGAGAGAGAGAGATATTAGATACATACATAGATACACAGATCTACACTGATACATAGACGGATGGTTTGTCCGGAATGACAGCGGAAAAACTGCAGGTAACGACCGAACGCTTTCGTTATTTCAAAACAGCATTGCAAATTCGCTTTGTTGATAAGTGACTTTCATAGAAAATAACCCAATAC